>SRPS01000080.1:0-100437 GCA_018360175.1 Claviceps arundinis | reverse complement strand
GGGCAGACGGCCTCAAGCGGAAAGGTGGCAAGCGGGCTGCCTTCTACTCAACATATCAACAGCGAGCATTACAAACAAGCGTTCCCAGTCGTGGCCTTATTTCTGAGATTATACGGTAGAATATTCCTCTGCTGCTGATTGGGAGATCAGCGATTCAGCACCAATGCACCCGCTGAACTGAAAGCAAGGTACCCGCTGTACCGTACCAGTCTCCAATTCTGTGCGATCATACCTATTTGAATTGCTGCCGTCAGCGTGAGCACCGCCCTTATGCACCTTTGAGTTCAGCTTATAGGGTGACTTGGGACTATTCTACGTCGCTTTTTCTTCCCATTCGGGTTGTGAAAGTTCAAAGGGCGCTTTAAAATCACTTCTGATGTAAGACAAATCTTGCTGACCTGGCAGATGACAGATGGCTCGAGGCAGCCAGGACAAGTGCAGGTAGGACATGCATGCAAAGACTAGGTACAAAAATCTGGATATCAGAGCTTGCGTACCATACCAAAACCTGCGATGTCTCCGTAGATAGCTGCGCGCAGCGGGTTGATGCCTTGATGGGGGTTATGGACAGCCGCATGTGGGCATTCTCAGCCTCTCAGCCTCTCAGGTATCTGCAGCCCACCGCCGCGTAAGTCGGCAGAATGCGCTACCAGTTGATAGGTACATACATACATGCTCCGTACTCCAGTCCGGGGCGGTGCACACTGCATGGGGTAAATATGGCCACGGAGTATGTACATACATACATAATACATATCCGTACATATCAATGTAAGTGCATACTGATGTACATTTGGGTGCCGCCTGTTGCATCTCCAGCGAAGGCCTGTAGGTAGAGCCTGTGGTATGTAGAGCCTGTAGAGCCCTGTAGCACGAACTAGATCCGGGGCGAGTCACCATTCTGTTTAAGCGCTGCTTCAATCGGTCAATTCGATCCAATTGGAGACGCGCCGCGTCAACTTCCGCCATTCAGATCGCACTGAATCGTCGTCAAGACACAAGCGTCAGTGCGGCCCCGCATCTCGGCCCGCTTAAAAACAGTTCAGTCCGGCCGGAGCCACCCATCTGGCATCGCGCCCCTGGCTCCACCCAAATCGCCCGGTTGGATGCCGGATGTTGGAACGCAGATCCAGCACTACGGAGTACATGTCGATTTCCGACCTGGTGTCTTTGTTCTCGTTCCAGCAGGTCTTTCCATTGCCCTTGCACCTGGTCTTGGAGAAGTTGGGCACTCGGTCGGGCATCCATGCGCAGTGCCTGATAGAATGCGTTCGAATGTCTCGTAAATCTGCATCAACTAGGTACCCGCTTGCCTGCCGGAAAATTGATGGATCATGGAAGTCTACCTAGAATGTCTGGACTCTGAAGAGTTCCACACCACCAGGACTGACCCCGGGCCCCCATCCGCGATCCTCGTGCGACCCTCCAACGTTGTCAGGTACCTAACATACATACATACATACCCGCTCTCAGGCGTGCCGATGCCCGCATTACGCACAGAGCACGGTTTCGTCTCTGGCAGCGCCGGCTACATACATGTCTGTCACCCAGCCACGCGACAGAAGACAATCGCTGCGAGAAACAAATACATAATCTACGTACCGGTACCTACAAGAGAGAAGAGACAACACGGCGCCGCGGATAATGAAATATCACCGCGACCAGAACACCACAAGGTGTACATGTAACGGATGCGTAACGGGTGCGTAACGGCAACGTCTGTAGGGACAAAAGCGTCGACTGGAAATGGAGACATGTCAATATTATGGTGTGTGACTGCCTGACGAGCCGTGAAGAAACTTTGTTTTCGTCTGTATCTGGCTCGTCAGAATGTCGTCGTTTTCTGATTTTCCCGCGATTTGTGCGGTTGGGTGTCCTGAAGATTCGAGAGTCTCAGTCTTTGCGGCTGCCATCCACCGTGTATGTTACCGCCGGAAAGTACCGTACACAAACAAGAGAAAACGATTTATCAGCAAAGAAATCACTGGTAATGTCCAATGACTACAAAAAAGGGTACATAGCAAGATGAGTACCGGTAGTCAGAGTCAAGAAAAGGGGCGTCTACGTTGGCAGTTATATGGGCCGCAGAATTTTCCCGCCCCCTCAATCGCGCCGATGAAGAGAGTAGAGTGTACGGATTTGCGGATGAACTAGTACATTCTACTTCCGGAAATCTCTCAACCTGCTAGGTATCCTCGATCGACGTGCCTCGTCCTTGTGGGTTGCAAAGCACGAGTAATCGACCACCAACAACAGGCGTTACACCTTATTAGCGGTGGAGCAGCGATCCGGCGTGGCGTCGAAGCCAAGTTTCTCTGGCTCAGGTACACAGGGACTGGCGCAAACTCTCCTTGACGGTTGTTTTCGCCCCTGGTTTTGGCACATTCTCTATTCTCGACCTTGTTGGGCTCCAACAGTGCTGCAGCCTGCGACCCACGGACGTTCAAGGCCAAACGCCCGGAGGGGAAGATATTCCTATTCGGGATATGGCCGCGCAAGATGGCCTATGAGTCGTCCGCATCTATTGGTTCGGAAACACGGTCCATAGTGCACTGTGTGGTTCATGGTGCGGCTTACTAGTCATAGTCCATGGGTCATACTCGTGGTCCATGATCTTGGGGTGGTGGTCAGATTTATGTATAAAATGAACCTCCCGTCCCCGTCGAAACACTTTCTTGCCCTACCGTTTATCCAACTATACCTCTCACTTTTCTTAAAACGCATTCATTTGTGTTTTGTCTTCGGACCCGCATTCTTTTCGTGAAGCTCATATTGCTTCCACCGGTTCCTACACACATTCGTTCTCAGTCAAACGACCCTCAAATTTACTTTGAGTCCTGTTTACTGAACCCAAGTTACATCAATACACAATCTCTCTTCACACCAGTGTATATCCGATATATACAGACGCAAGAAGGGAAAACATCCCTCAGCAACTTTCGACTAAGCCAAGAAC
Source organism: Claviceps arundinis (assembly GCA_018360175.1). NCBI lineage: Eukaryota > Fungi > Ascomycota > Sordariomycetes > Hypocreales > Clavicipitaceae > Claviceps > Claviceps arundinis. The sequence goes on along the minus strand of SRPS01000080.1, from coordinate 97,481 downwards.
AACTTTTTCGTGTTCCAGATCTCAAAGAAACCTCTCCACCAGTCAGAATGCGCTTCGCTACCTCCGCTCTGGCTTTTCTTGCCTCGGCTGCTGCCGTCACTGCCAGCTCCGTCACTTTCTGGACCCTGGACAACTCCACGCGCACTATCCACTTCACTCCCAGTGAGGGCTACGTGTCGGTCCCGAGTGTAGTTGTGAACAGCCAGAAGAAGACCAAGGTGACCTTCCCTACCGACAAGTGGAAGGGCAACTTCTATGCCATCCAGAAGGGCGGCGACAACCAACCTGGCATGCTCGGCGAGGTCAACTTCCACGACTGGAACGATATGACTTACTTTGACGTCTCGGCCATTGTCAGCCCCAAGGACCACCACAACATCAAGCAGATGTGGCCCATGAACAGCAAGTGGCCCATGTCGGGCTGTGAGGTGTTCCCATGTGACAACGCCTACTGGCTTCCCGATGATATCCAGACCAAGGTCACCCACGAGACAGACCTCATGACTACCTTGGGCTCCGGGTCTCCGGGCCTCGACTTTGCGCAACAACAGCAGTAATTTGTCATCAGTCTCTCTTTTCGCCTTGACGGGTCTTGATGATTGAGTAACAAAGATTGAGAACCATACCAAGATCGGAATAATACACCATTTCGGTCTCTTTTACCATGACGTCGGGAAATAACAACCAGCGTTTACACTATTCGATCTTCGAAACACAATTGTCGAGTGATGGAGTGTCCAAATTACTGCAGTATATCAACAAAACCCCCCAAAAATCCTTCAAAAACACTACACAAATTTGATACAAATGGCAACTAGGAGTTGAAACAAAGGATACCCCTCGGGAATCGTTATGGAACAAGACATTTCCAAACGATGTCGAGAAAACTTTTTTGGGTTTTAGGGAAACATGGGCAAAGGCGCAGCTGGACATTGTATCTTTTTTCCTCCTCCTTTTTTCCCTACTTTTATCTTTCATTTTATCAGGGGAAAAAACTGGCTTGACCCCATTTTACATACACTTTTCATTCACATTTCCCTTTCTTTCTTTTTTTTTTTACAAATTGAACATTTACCATTCTTGATGTCTAGACCACAACTGGCTTACCTTTTCATCCCACATACCCCCTTTCGTTTTTACATACCATAGATTGGAAATATAACAGAGCACACTACGTTCTCTTCAATACTCTGAAAGTTCCTATCTTGTGTGACTGATGCGTGTGCGCTCGCAGGTGCTGTCGCGCTGTGACTGAAATGTGGATCACAAACTCTAAAGGTCCATCGGGTCGTGGCGACACTGGACAGACCGTAGGATATTTACATTTTTAAGTAAAAGCTACTTACGAGTCACGACAGGCGTCAAAGCATGAGCGAAAATAAATGGGCCTCTTCGAATGCGCTCATCTTCCCAACTTTCGCGATACATATTTGTTTGACGCGAATCAAGCAGGCAGAATCAGGCAGTCAAAGTGCATTGCGCGTGTCGACGGTTCATTCCGTGCGAACGCTTTTCTTGACACGTCCCGCGGGGCTTGCGATCGGTATTGGGAAGAAACATTAACCTGACTCTTGACGGGGAAACTTTGCAGTTGGCAATCAAGAGGTGGGAAACATTTTGCCCGGCTCTGATGGGTCGATCGGACTTGAGCGTGAAGGGGAAGGACTCGAAGGAGGCAAAGGGCTCGGATCGATCACGGACGAGGCCTGAGCCATGGAGGATTGGGTCCAAGGGGGAAGCCGATTTGGGGTGCGTTTCGAAGGCCATGAGTCCTTAGGTACCTAGGTAGGTACCGTGGCTTTGCTGTGGCTGAAGCACAAAGTCCTGGTGTGGCTGAGATCGGCCCGAGAAAGAAAAAAAAAAGGAAAAAGAAAAGAACCATTGGCTCAACTTGAACCACCCCACCTACTTTCAAGGACTCAGGATTCAGGAACCAGCGCCGTCACTCCCACGATATCTCCTCTGTCTTCAACGCGAATCTTCTTTACGCTAATTGGCGCGTTTGATTATTCTTGTGCCCAGAGCAAATCTGCCTAATTATTCTCCGATCCCCCCCCCTTTTTTTTATAAACCTCTTCGTGTTGGAAGCCGACTTCGTTATTGAACAATATCACCAAGATAACTTTTGCGACAACGGGACCACCCCACAGCGCGGAACTTATTTCACAAGCTGCTCATTACTACAATGGCGCAAAAAACGACACTCAAGGAGTTTGAGGCGGTGTATCCTAAGCTGGAGGAGGCAATTCTGGATCATGCCAGGGCGTACAAGCTTCCTCAGATGGAGCTTGACTGGTTGAAAAGTGTAAGTTTTCACAAGCTCTTGTTCAGTTTTGGTACCCGGAGAAACACTGGGATGCTTCAGTCGCATTTACCATTGCCTTCAGTGTAATATCCTTGGGAGAAGGAAACGGATTTTGTTAACGACTTTGTTTCATGGTGTAGAACCTCCAAGTCAACCCCCTCGGTGGAAAATGTAACCGCGGCATGTCCGTCCCAGACTCCGTGTCCCTCCTCCTCGGCCGACCCCTGAACGAGGATGAATACTTTCAGTCCGCAACACTAGGCTGGATGACAGAGCTCCTGCAAGCCTTCTTCCTCGTCTCCGACGACATCATGGACAGCAGTATCACGCGCCGCGGCAAGCCCTGCTGGTATCGCCAACCCGGTGTCGGTATGGTCGCCATCAACGATGCCTTCGTCCTCGAGTCATCCATCTACGTGCTCCTCAAGAAATACTTCCGCTCCCACCCAGCCTACATCGATCTGGTAGAGCTCTTCCACGAAACGTCTTTCCAGACCGAAATGGGCCAGCTGTGCGACCTGCTCACCGCCCCGGTCGACAAGGTCGATCTCGACAACTTCTCCATGACCAAGTACCGCTTCATCGTCATCTACAAGACCGCCTACTACTCCTTTTACCTGCCCATCGCTCTGGCCCTGCACCAGCTGAATCTCGCTACGCCGAAGAACCTCAAGATCGCAGAGGACATTCTCATCCCCTTAGGAGAGTACTTCCAGATCCAGGACGACTACCTCGATAACTTTGGCCTGCCGGAGCATATTGGCAAGATTGGCACAGATATCAAGGACAACAAGTGCTCGTGGCTGGTCAACCAGGCTATCGAGATGGCCACCCCCGAACAGCGCAAGATCCTTGAGGAGAACTACGGAAAGCAGAGCGATGAGAATGAGGCGGTCGTCAAGAAGCTGTACGCGGACCTCAAGCTCAAGGAGCGATATGAGGCCTTTGAGGAGAAGCGAGCGGGTGAGATCCGGGCCATGATTGATGGCATTGATGAGTCCGAGGGCTTGAAGAAGGGTATCTTTGAGGTTTTTCTTGACAAGATTTACAAGAGAACCAAGTAGGGAGGAGAGTAAGTGAAAGAGATCAACGAAAGGAGTCCTGAGTCAGGAGGGCGGGTGGGGATTATTCTTCACGGAAGGGGACATGGAACCGTTTTTGGGGGTTTGCTTTGAACACGACGCGTGCATTGATGCGGTACACGCGCGTGAGAACATTATACCTAATTTATTGAGGAGAGTAGGGACTAGACGCACTTTTGGCTGCAGCTGTACATAGAACCGCGGTCTCACCGAAGCGAGACTCGCATATTTAATCAAGAGCGGTGTCATATCACGTCATGGTAACTTCGAGACAGCTCGGCAGCTACGCTTGTGTTTTGTGACACGGTACTCACCAAGCCGGTACGCTTGTGCCACTCTACCCAGCATACAACAGGTAGACAGTACATCATCTGGGTGAAGATGAGGAACTCAATAGAGGCGTAGGAGCAATGAGAACGTGGGGTGAAAGGATGCGGAGACAAATGCCATTCATAGAGGTATGTAGGACCACGTAGACGTAGACGCTGTCACGCTGTAGGTGTTGAGATACGTAGACTCGTAGACATTTAGGCGTACGAGCATGCAGGCATGTATATAAGATACATCTACATACATAAAGTCAAGTATTCAACCAAAATGACCAGACAACAGGTGCAGAGACTACGTACATGACATCAAGTCAGCAGACAAATTTACAGTACAAGCACGGGCCAATGCAAAATCGAGAGATACAGAACGCGGCTCACAGAGAAAACTCTGCGGTAGTTCACTGCATTGAATAAATAGTAGTATGCACATGTATGCGTGTATGTACATGGATATCCCCTTGTGTTTCCACCCATAAAGTTGTCCTGACTCCTCGTTGCTTGCTGAGCCCGAGACAGATGCACTCCTGGGTGGACTGGCTCGTAGCATCGTAGAAGAAACACACACTTGACCTGTCAAGTGCGATACTATGAAGTCATGCCGTTTGCCAGGTCTGTTGTTGTTAGCCCGCACCATACTACTGCACGGTGGGCAGAGACTGCATGTCACGTTGCGGCCTCGCGAGAAGCCATGGGATGGGTCTTGGCTGCAAATTCCATCATCCGATGACGCTCTTTCATCTTCACTTGGCCAAAGTATTGGCCCCGTCATGACGACGCTTTCTCCTTGCCCTCAGCCTCGCTATCCTTCCTGCCCTTCTCGTTTTCTGCCGGGGCGGCTTCCTTAACTTCAGCTTCTTCCGGGGTAGCTTCCTTCGGTTCAGCTTCTTTCGCGGCAACTTCTTCCGGGACAGATTCTTTCGGAGCAGCCTCTGTCGGGGGAGCCTCTTCCGGGACAGCTGTCTTCGAGGCAACGTCTTCCGGAGCAGCCTCTTCCAAGGTAGCTTCTTTCGAGACAGCTTCTTCCTTGACAGCTTCGGGCGTCTTTGGCCTCACTTCCTTGACCTTGACGATGTCGGTGAGAAAGTCTCCGGCATCGCCAAATCCCTCGACTTTACCCAATTTGGTAGAAAAGAACTCCACGTCTCGTAACATGCTGTGTTATCATCTGTCAGTAAACGAATGCAATGAGAATAAAGGTTTTTACTTCTTCACCACACGATCCAAGTCAAAATCTGCGCACAAGACTCACCTTTGTTGGCCGGCTTCTGTTTTCGGGGTCGCCTCCCGGAAAGGAGCCCCCAATTGCTCCTTGTAACGCGCAAAAACGGGCGTCATGATTGTCTGGATACACGTGTCTGGCAGGTTCTTCGTAAGCACCCGGTGTAGCGTGGTCGTTTCTTTAGCAAGAATCTCCATGTAAGAATGCACAGAGTCGGCACTGGAGGTATCCCAATCGATTGTCCTCATGCTCTTCGCGTGAAGAGCCGCTCGGCCATTCATAATATCCACGAGTTTCTGATAAATGCTGCTTTGATGCTCCTGCAGTAGACGGCGTATCTTGTCGAATTCACCCATTAGATTGGACACTCCGGCACCGGACCCAGCATGGCCGCGTACGAATTCCCGGACATGAGGCACCAATGTGGCCATGAAGGATAACCCCTGCGAGGCGAGCGCCAGGTGTTTGGTGGTAATATTCTTCAAGCCTGCTGAGCGCGTGGCGCCGGCACCGAGGATCAACTGAGTGCAACGGGAATTGAACAACTGAAGGTATGCAATCAACGATGAGGCTACATCCGTCGTCATTGAGGGAATGCTGGCAATCAGAGATAGGAAATTTCCCATGCCGTTGAGGCACAAGATGGCAGAGTTTGGCAGCATAAATTTTTCCGTCTCGATAATTGCAGACCGCGTCTTGTCTTTGCTGGTCCCATTCGGCTCGGCAGGCCCGGCAGGCTCTGCGCTCGACTCTCTTGCTAGCTTCTCAAGATCACGATATGGAATCCAGATCTTGTTGTTTTCTGTCCAGACCAAAGAATCCTGTGTGGCTGAGCTCAGTATCATGCCCAATAATTGCGAGTCATTCTCCGAGAAGTCTTTGGCGTTCCACTGATCCGCCTCCATGCCTTGCGCGAGCTTTTGCATCTCCGCATCACGATTTCGTTGAACAAAGTCTTTGATGTGTCCATTCACCACGTTTTTGAGCGACGTTCCGCTTCGACCAGAGATAGCCTCGCACTCATTCGCAAAGTATAGATTCAACGTAAAGTATCGGAGAAAAAAGCCTAGCGGTAGGTTGGTAGCCTGCTCGGCTCGCACCCTCAAGATCTTCACAATCTTGTCGTTGGCGATATCGACGGCCTGAGTGAGAAGACTGTTCATGTCCAGGCTTTTATGGAGCTCTTCTTGCAGTTCCATGTCTGCGCCGGCCAGAAGATTCATGGAAGAACGTTCGAAACGAGGACTCGTCACTGGCGACCGAGGGGGCGGCGACTTGAGGGCTTCATCTGGTGTTGACGATAGAGTAGAAGACAAAGAGCTTGCAATGTCCAGAAGAACCTTGACCTGGGTCGTCAACCGCCTCAAAGTCTCTGTCACGCCAATATAGACTTTGACCAGAAGCTCCTCGGCATCCTCTGGACCCAGCGCGCGCAGGCTTCGTGCCAGGTTTGCTGATTTCTCTTGACCGGTCAGACGTCTGCTCCCACTCGCCGTCGACACCGAAAGCATGGACTCGTTGTCATCTTCGCTTGAACTGGGCAGCGGGCGTCGAACCAGGCTGCGAATTTCTCGAAGGACAGTGTCTCGGTAGGCCACGGCGGCCGCCACGACGGATCTGGCGCGATGCAAACCAACCATATGAGGCATGAGCTGCGCTTTGAGATCTTCGGTGTGGGTAAGATAGGCAGGAAATATCGATGCAGACCGAGAGTGACCGCCTCTCTGTCTCGAGGCCGCGCTGCTCCATCGAGATAGAACATCTGGTGTGGCAACCGATTCTGCATGACGACGCAAATCTGTGAGCAAGACACTGATGAACTGCGTTTCGAATGCTTTCCCCACTCTGAAGCGCAATGTATTTAGGTCTTGGTTGATGGTTTGCAACGCAGAGGCTCCACGCAAGTCGCGCAAAACAATGTCGTGTGGCAGGCTATTCTCCATCTCGTCACGCTCACCAGCTATGAGTTTCTCCAGCGAATCAAAGCTAGATAGAGCTTGATCTAATTCGTCTGCATCGACGAGTGACTCGCAATGAGCGACTCCATCAACAATATAGCGCAGTTGCGAAACAGCATCGTTGAGTTGACGCAGGTTCTCTTGACGTTGTCGCTTTTGAACGATGAGCAACCCACTCGTGGCTATTTCCTCGTCTAGAGCCTCGAGCTCCCGTCTCAGCGCTTCTATTCTCTCCACCGATTCGGTGGCTTCTGAGTGTAACTCTTTTAAAGAGCCAAGCGCCGTGAAAAATGTGGTTGACGCCGTCGATATCGAATTAATCAGATGAACTTCAATCGTGTCCATGTACCAAGATAGCTTTTCCTGCAGGATAGCATTTGTTGCCAACGCCTTTCGAGGGGGAGCGGAAGGAGCATTTTCGGATGGTTGGGTCGGCATCACTTCCGAACGCTCGCTTACGACATCAAACGTCCTAGGATTCTCCAAATGAAAGTCCTCATCGAAGTACACTGTGGGGATGGTTGACAACGGAGGCGGACCCTGAGCCGCTTTCCGCATCACGCCAGAACTTGCCCGTCGTGGGGTATTTGGTGCCTCCAAGGATGCCAGGGACGTGATCGAAGATGCCGAGCCTCGACGGTGTGACATCGATTTCGGTCGCAGAAGATTGTCCGACCCCGAGTCGTGCTGCTCTTCATGTTTACTATTACGTTGGCTGTTGGCGGCCTCTTCTTCGCTTTCCTTGACTCGTCGTAGCTGTTCGTACAGCGCACCTACTTGCGCAAGATAGGGGTCGAATTCGGCAGCATCGACAATGGGTATATTCGTCAGCGTAACAGGGGGGATATCGCGCGCAGTGGGGATCCTGTGGGAACTCGATGCCGGCACTGATGTATATGGTTGAAGTCCTGTCCGTACTATGGGAGGCTGGAGAAGTGTTGATATAGCTAGCAGTATGTTGAATTAGAGAAGAAGAAAACTCTTAGAGACTGTGCAAGCTCCATACCGTTCGTCCCAGATTCGTAGACAGAATGAGCTGTCGTCGGATTCGATATTGTGTCTATCGTGTGTATGGAGCTCGTGCTGGAATTCCGTCGAGAGGCCGAGCGTGGATGAATCTGAGCAGAACGACTACTGTGCATTACATCAGCCCGTGTCAACATAACTGGATTTGTGACATTGACAAACCTATGAAGCGGGACCTCGTGACGTCCCCCCTGAGGCAGCGCTGAGAGGCTGTCAAAGGACTTTTCAGAATTCGTCGGAGAGAACATGTTACAGAAATATCTGTGACCTCTTTAAACCAGATGGAAACAGTCGTTCGAATCACACGAAGTAAAATGGCACGGCGGCAGTGGCGGCAGTGAGAGCCGAGAACTGTACGGACGGCTTTCGTGAGGTGTTGCTATCGGGGTATCATCGCTGGCGTTTGCTGTACCATAGGAATCGAGTCGGAGAACCCCTTGACCTTTACGGGTCAAGAATATACTCAAAAGATACGATCTAGTGGCGTCAATGGATCAAATGTCATGATACAGTGAGTCGGCGGATACCAATGGCCCAAAGGATAGCTACACGCATTACGCGGACGGTCATCAACGGCGCCACGAACACGATAGCGTCAGCGCGCAAGTGTACTGTGTATCGTACCGAGCTGCAGGTACGTACAAGTCAAAGCTGTCACGATATAGCCGGTGATTTTCCGAGCAGACCCTTGCCTTGGCCAGCCACATGCTGCAGGCACTTTACGCCTCGCCGCGTCCAAGTCGCGTTCAGGCAACGCGCAAATTGGATCTGCGAAGGACATCGTCCGTCAACCCCCTCCATCCGCCAAGGGTTCTTTTGCTTCCGCATTCCTGAAAAGCTCATTCAACCATCGAGATTTCGAGCTTCGCATTTTTTTTACGTGGATGTGCTAAGAACTCAATCATGGACCGACAATCTGTATATTCCACCCACGTCTATGAGCCAAATTTTGGCGATAGTGGCGATACTCGACGGCAGTTACAACAACAGCTCGAGACTTTCATTCTTGACTTTCGACTTGACAACAATTTCGTGTATCGGTATGTGGGCACCTGAAGGCATGTCGTCGACAACGGCGTTACGGTAGAGCCTCCAAACTAACCTAGCTGTCAGCGATCAACTGCGCGAGAATGCTCTGCTCAAGAAGTACTACTGCGATGTCAACATCAACGATCTCATCAACTTCAACGAAGAGTTGGCACATAGAATGGCTTCAGAACCTGCCGAGATCATCCCCCTTGTGCGTGAGAAGTGATTGCTGGACAACAATAGCCTTGGCAAGTACCGGCGAGCTAACGTGGCTGGGTGTAGTTCGAAGCAGCCTTGAAAAAGTGTACACATCGTATCGTCTTCCCCCACGAAAAGAACGTCGACCTACCAGATCACCAACTCCTCCTACACTCCGACGCTGAGGATGTCTCTATCCGTAACCTGGACTCTATGACCATTGCAAGATTGGTCCGTGTCCCAGGAATTGTTATCGGAGCCTCGGTGATGTCGTCAAAAGCTACAGAGCTTCACATTCAGTGTCGTAATTGTCAATATCAGGAAGTCATTCATGTTCTTGGAGGCTTTGCCGGCGTCACTCTTCCCAGGATATGCAGTCGCAAGCGAGTTCCCAATGATCCGTCAGAAAAGTGTGGCCTCGATCCATACTTTGTCATGCACGAGAAGTCTCAATTTGTCGACCAACAGATTATCAAACTCCAAGAAGCGCCGGACCAGGTCCCTGTGGGAGAGCTTCCCAGACACGTCCTCATTTCTGCAGACCGGTATCTCACAAATCGCGTGGTCCCGGGTTCAAGATGTACCGTTATGGGAATTTTCTCCATCTACCAGAACAAGGCATCGAAAAACTCAAACACCACCGGCGCAGTCGCAATTCGAACACCATATCTAAGAGCTGTGGGAATTCAAACAGACTTAGATAAGTCTGCCAAGGGCTCTGCTGCGTATTCCGAGGAGGAAGAGCAAGAGTTCCTAGAGTTGAGCAGGCGACCGGACTTATACAACGTCATGGCAGACTGCATTGCACCATCTATTTACGGCAACAAGGACATAAAGAAGGCAATATTATGTCTTCTTTTAGGTGGATCAAAGAAGATTTTGCCCGATGGGATGAAGCTGAGGGGTGATATCAATGTGCTTTTGCTCGGTGATCCGGGAACAGCGAAATCTCAGCTTCTGAAGTTTGTGGAAAAGGCAGCTCCCATTTCTATCTACACGTCCGGTAAGGGATCATCAGCGGCCGGTCTAACAGCATCCGTCCAGCGAGACCAGTCGACCAGAGAGTTCTACTTGGAAGGCGGCGCCATGGTGCTCGCCGATGGCGGAGTTGTTTGCATCGACGAGTTTGACAAGATGAGAGATGAGGATCGCGTGGCCATCCACGAAGCCATGGAGCAGCAAACCATTTCCATTGCCAAAGCCGGCATCACAACGATCCTCAATGCGAGAACATCTGTCTTGGCGGCAGCGAATCCGATCTTTGGGCGTTACGACGACATGAAGACTCCTGGAGAGAACATTGACTTCCAGACCACGATTCTATCCCGTTTCGACATGATTTTCATCGTCAAGGATGAACACACGCGGGAAAAGGACGAGAGGATAGCTAGACACGTCATGGGAATTCACATGGATGGCCGAGGAGCTGAAGAGGTCGCCGAATCCGAAATCCCGGCCGACAAGATGCGAAGATACATAACCTACTGCAAAACGTAAGTTCCAAGTCCAAGTACCCCCTTCTAAATGGCCCAAACAGAACCAAGCTAATCCTAATTGTGCAGGCGTTGTGCACCACGACTTAGTCCTGAGGCAGCTGAGAAGCTTTCTTCCCACTTCGTGTCAATCCGAAGACAGGTGCACGCTGCAGAGATGGAAGCCAACACCCGCTCCTCCATTCCAATCACCATTCGTCAGCTGGAAGCCATCGTTCGTATTACTGAGTCTCTTGCCAAACTGACGCTCTCGCCCATCGCCACGGAAGAACATGTCGACGAAGCCATACGCTTGTTCCTCTGCTCTACCATGGACGCCGTCAACCAGGGAAGCAACCAAGGGAGTCGCGAGCTTAATGAGGAAGTCAACCGTCTTGAGCTTGAGCTGAAGCGTCGGTTGCCAATTGGCTGGAGCACAAGCTTGGCAACTCTGAGGCGGGAGATGGTGGAGGGTAAGGGCTACAGTGAGCAGGGTCTCAACCGAGCGCTCATGGTCTTGCAGAGAAGAGATACGATCATGTTTAGGAACTCCGGGGCGCAAGTCTACCGACATGGAGCTTGAGTGTTGGATGAGGTTTTGTCTTGTTTTCTTCATCTTTGTTTTGGCCTTTGATTTAAATGGGTTTTCCATGATGATGACTGCACTGGCGGTTGGTTATGATGCATCAAGGCATGTCACGTCATTTATCGGCATGGGAATTCTGCGGGCGCTCGGGTATGCTGTTCATGACACTGAAGGTCATTATTTCAACGGAACATGTGCTCTTCATGCAGAATAATATTATGTCTATCAACGATGCTACTCAACACTTGCTGAAACCATGTCGTTTCGATCACACGCCCTGCGGTGCTTTATAACCAGCGGGCAATACTGCCTTAGCATAGCTAGATCCTACCACCAACAGACGTAGCCAAAGACGCTGGCATACACTATGTATGCTGTTGTTACGCCTGTTAGCCTGCATCACATCCTCGGCCTTCTGGATCAGTTGCGTGACTCTTTCTGCCTGGGATGAGAGACTGCTCCCCCAAGATTACCGTACACATGCAAGAAGAACGCATACCCGTACGCCTCACTACTCAGGGGACTAAGACTTGTCTTTCTTTAAGAACTCACACGTCTGCCCTGGACACAGTAACTCGTCACAAACGAGCGGTGGAGGGGCCACGTGCAAGTGTTTTGTGAGTGCAAGACATCTCTTCTCTGCGCAAGTGCGTGAGAGCAGTGAAACCAATTCCGCAGCGAGCATCGAATTAGTAGCCTCAAAGCCACGGTCCAGGAAGTTGCGTCCACCTCGCTTCAAGATAGAAAGGGGGCGCAGTTGCGTATGGCGCGCCCAATCGCATTATCTTCTACATGGTTTCGAGGCGACCTATGCTTTCTTTTCTTTTCGAAAAAGACTGTAGTCTTCAGGCCTGGGCTGCAGACTTGAGTGTCTAACAGCGTGTGTATGTATTAGCCTCAAGGGGCGTTCTGAAGAAGGGCACATGTTGGCGAACTACTTCTCGTGATGCGGATTGAGTGCTGGGGAATGTGCAGTTAGAAAATTTGGTCGGCTTTGGTGATTCGTTCTATCGTAGGTCGGCGTTGTCCAGGACAAAAAGGCATGCATTGCTTCGCTTACTGCTTCCATACGTCGCAGCATATAGAAATGGGGAGTATCACAACTTCAAACGCTCGTCATACCGTACAAAGAACCTCTTTGCTTCGCCTACAAGAAAAAGAGACAGCCATAGCGAGATTCGCACAGAATCTCCAAAGCTTAACTACTGTCGTTGGACTCTTCTTCTTCTTCATCTTTCCACTCCTCTTCTGTCATGTGGTACCGCTGGAAGATGAGCGTAAATGTGGCCCACACCTCGCTACAAAGGGCAAGGTTGAGCAGCTCCGTACCCAAGAAATTGACAAGCCAAGTGCGCGTCATGCCGCTCAGCAAGCTCCCGGTAAAGATGACATCGCACGGGAGACCCTGACTTAGGCAAGAAAATCGAGCGATAAGACGCAAGGCAGTGGCTTCGTAAGGGGCCAGGAGGATTCGGATCGCGGAGTTTGTCAGAAGATGCGTTGCTATCAGAGACGGGAGACGCGTGAGAAAAGTGTCCATGTAGATGGGTTGCTGTTTGGGAGACCGCGTGTCGGGACCGGCGCTGGGACGCAGCTCTGCGGACCAGAGTCCGGGTGGCGCGTCGTGGGATTCGGACGCTTCCACATCAAAACTTATTAGCGTGGCGCTGACCCCTTCATTTTCCTCATCGTCGGTTGGGTATTCATCGCCGCGAGCAGACAAGACACTCTCTCGGCCGGGGGTCTCTTGGCTGGGCTGGCTGGATGGACCTGCTTCGGTATTGTCTCTAAAAATGTTGTTTCCATTGAACAGAGAACGATCGGAGGATTCTGGCTCCTGCCGTCCAGATTCGCTGGTGGAATTGCTAGAATGTGGTGAGGCTGTCGAAGATGATGCGATGGTATGAGCCGGAGGCGGAGGCGGCGGCGGTGTAGGAGAAGGCAAGGCGGGTGGAGGAGGAGGAGGAAGAATTGGCTTGCGATGAAAGCTAGTGCTGGGGAGCCTTCTGTAGATTTTCGTCCATATCTGCGAGCGCACATCCCGCATCACGCGTTCTGTCATGACGAAGACCAAGAAAGGTGTTGACGAGATGAGAGCGCCACCGAGCCAACTCAACAATGACGGGATAGTATAGTCACGCGGTAGTGGGGGAGCAGCTATTGGTGATGCTTCAGTAAAAGGTATGAAGAAGCTCGGTCCTGGAAACCAGACATTCGCAGATATGAAACCGAGTCGTTGCAGGGCAATAAACACTTGTACATGAGCTCTCAAGTAAAGCCATGTTTTTTGGATACTGACTCCTTGTCAGCTGTGTCTCACAACGCAATAATCTTTTGCAAGCAATTGAAAGCACTCACATGCAACTCGCGATTTCTTTGCCTTCATCCGGCCATAGCTTGCGCACCATATCGTCCAAGTAGAAGAAAGCCAAGCTCGCTGGAGCACCAGCGAAAACGTCGCGAGAGAGGGAGAAGCCGGCCCTGGCTTGTCTAAACAACTCCCAAAAGGGTATTTGAGAGTATCTCTTATAAATCTAGTACGAATGTCAGAAGGAGACTATGTCGTGAGGCGTTCTCCGCTCGCAAGCCTGCAAGAAAAGAACTGACAAGAATCCGTTGTCGAAGTCCATTGATGCCAAAGATACCGACTGCCTCGACGCAGGTCTTGGCAGAGAACCCAAGACGAATACCTATGAATTCCTCGTACGCTTGATGCCGGCGCTGTGATTCGCTCTCTGAGAGGACGTGAGGATTGTCGGGTTCTGCAACCCCGATGACCAGCATCACTTCGTTATGCGCTCTGATAAAGTCGCGATTTATGCGCTTGGTGTCTGGGTTGATGGGCCGGCCCCGATGGTCGTATTGCTGCTCGGGCTGGTGGATATCCTCTGGTCCTTCGCCTTCGGCGACATCATCGTAAGGAGAACGGCCCTCGTGCAGAGTCAGTACCAGGAACTACGGATGGCGAGATGAGGAGGAGGATAAGCTGAAGAGACTTACCAGTGCCTGCGCCGTGAGCGGCCCTTGCATACCCATGACTGCGGATCCAAGCGATGCTTCGAGAAATCTTTCAGCCCATGCTGGAAGGCTGGCAGAAAGTCCAAGCAAGAATAGACAGCAACCGAGGGTGAAGTCGCTGGCTACGGGTCTCGGAAGAAAATAATAAGCTCCAACAGTCCGAAGATCCAAAGACAAAAGGAAGCTGCAACCCCGAACGAAGTCACGACGAGCGCGCAGTCATCGAATGCAGAAAGGTGGGTCGTTCCCTTCAAACCAGCGGCGGTTGGCGCCACTAGCGCGGGACCCAGAAAAAAAGTTCAACAATGCGTTGCGATGAAGATTTCCACGACTGTCACGACAACAGTTCGAGCCTCTCAGTCATGGCCACCAAGCAGCCGTTGAAGACGACCTTTGACGTCGGGCACGTCATTCGACCCATCTTCACTGGTGGTGCCATTGCAATAGACAACAAGGCTCACGTCTTGGCCACTACCTTGGGTGAAGATGCTGTCCTTACCAACCCCGCCAATGGCAAGCATCTGGCTCAGATTGAGGGTGTAAGATAATCCCCCGCGCCATCTACGACGTCGATACTTGTGCTCACAATTCTTTCAGGATGGCGAATTGATATCTACTCTGACGTGTAAGCTATCTCTTGGTTTCCTTTTTCATAATATGCCTGTAGTCTCCGCACTTACTAATGTTGCTCAGTAACACCGTCCGCCTCGCACCTCATCATTTGCTCTCGATCGCTCTCCATGAGAATATTTTCCTTAAAGCGCTCCTTGGACGAGAACACAATTGAAGCATCCCTCGTGAGAACTCTCAAGCCTCACGGTACCCCTGTTGTGGTCTTGGCCGTAGATCGCACGAGCACGCTGCTGGCGACTGGCGGAACCGATGGCACGATCAAAGTCTGGGATATTGCCGGCGGCTATGTGACGCACACCTTCCGTGGTCCATCGGTCTTAATCTCAGCTTTGCACTTCTTTGAGGTAGCTGCTCGATCCGGCGGCGTTCAGAATCACGCACGTAAAGGAAAGAAAAGCGCAGCAACAAGTCACGATTCCGACCAGGAGGCCGACGTTGATAGCGAGACCACGATCAACTTTCGCCTTGCTTCAGGCAGCCAGGATGGTAAACTTCGTGTGTGGGATCTGCACAAACGTACATGTGTCGCCAACCTCGAGTCGCACGTTTCCGATATTCAGAAGATTGACTACTCTCCCGAACAACATGCTCTGGTCAGCGCCAGTAGGGACAAGACCATCATTTGGTGGGACACCAAGTCGTGGAAAATTCGCAAGATTGTGCCCTGTCTTGAGCTCGTCGAGACGGCGGGATTCTTCGATGAGGGCCGTTTGACCTTTTCCGCCGGCGCTAATGGGTGTTTGCGCATTTGGGACACTGATTCCGGCAAGGAACTCACCCCAGCGCAGTCAGAAAAGAGTGAAGAGGAAGGTATCGTGGCTGGCATCCACCGACCGGGTCTTCCATTCATACTCTGCGTTCAAGTGGACCATACACTTGCATTCTATCGAGCGCCATCCAGAGACGCAGCGCAGACTTTGAAGGCTCCTGAGCCGTTCCGTCGAATATCAGGCACCCATGACGAGATCATTGATCTTGCCTATATTCTTCCAGATAGATCGTTTATGGCTCTGGCGACCAACTCGGAGGACGTGCGCCTGATCTCTGTTGCCCAGGACAGCCAAGATCACCAAGATGGTGGCGACGAAGCAGGCTCATGGGATTCTAAAGCAGCCCCCTACTTTGGTCAGGATGTGGCATTACTGAGGGGGCATGAAGATATTGTGATCTCTTTGGATGTTGACTGGTCGGGGCACTGGATTGCCACTGGCGCCAAGGACAATAATGCACGGCTGTGGAGAGTTGACCCTGCCAACAACTCATACATGTGCTGGGCTACCTTTTCAGGTCATGCTGAATCTCTCGGTGCAGTCGCTCTTCCCAAGCTGGTCCCCGCCGAGGGCTCTGCTGCCCGAACCAGTCCTCTCGAACACCCTCCTCTATTCCTCATTACAGGTTCACAAGACCAAACAATAAAAAAATGGGATATTCCTCGTCAACCCCAACAGCAAGGCACCAAACCAAGGGCTCACTTCACCCGCAAAGCCCATGAGAAGGACATCAACGCCATTAACATCCATCACTCTGGCAGCCTCTTTGCATCGGCATCACAGGACAAGACTGTCAAGATCTGGTCTGTCGAAGAGGGCGAGGTTCAGGGCATTCTCCGGGGCCACAAGCGGGGTGTCTGGTCAGTGCAATTCTCTCCATCTCAACTGCCCGCCATTCAAGGGGATGACGGTCCTGTCACCGGCAAGGGCGTGATCCTCACAGGCAGTGGTGATAAGAGTGTAAAACTCTGGAGCTTGTCGGACTACACTTGTATCAGAACTTTCGAAGGTCACTCCAATAGCGTCCTCAAAGTTGCCTGGTTGAACACGCCAGCTAAGCAGGAGCAGAGCAAAAGGCCAGTTCAGTTTGTTACAGCTGCTGGCGACGGGCTCGTCAAAGTGTGGGACGCCAACTCGGGCGAAGCGGCATGCACACTGGACAACCACGAGGACAGAGTGTGGGCTGTGGCTGTCCATCCTGAAACCAACACGATTGCATCCGGCAGTGGCGATTCTACGGTGACGTTCTGGACAGACACATCTGCTGAGACGCAAGCTGCTGCGTCGCAAGCCTCGCTCAAGATGATTGAGCAGCAGCAGGAGTTGGAGAACCACATCTATGCCGGCTCGTACAGAGAAGCCATTACACTAGCGCTCCAATTAAACCACCCCGGTCGCCTACTCAACCTCTTCACAACGGTCGTCACCAGTAACAGTCCCGACCAAGGAAGTTTATGTGGACTTAAGGCGGTCGATGAGGTCCTGGGAAGCTTGTCTGATGAGCAGATCTTCTTGCTGCTCCTCAGACTGCGGGACTGGAACACCAATGCTCGGACAGCGCCAGTCGCTCAGCGGATCTTGTGGACTTTGGTCCGCAGCTATCCTGCTTCCAAGTTCTCAAACCTGACAGTGAGAGGTGCTCGCGGACAGAAGAGCCTGAACGACGTGGTGCAGGGTCTGCGCGTGTACACGGAGCGGCACTACAAGCGTATGGAGGAGCTGGTGGATGAGAGCTACTTGATGGAATATACCCTGCAGGAGATGGACAGCTTGGCTCCTGTCGACGCGCCCATGAAGGAGTTGGTAGACGGACAAGGAGATGTGGTCATGAGTGGGTGAGTGTGATGTATCTTATGCTGTTGGAATATTGTACTTGCATATAGTTTTCCATATTAGATCAATGCAGAATATCGGGTCAGGCATCAGATCCAAATGAAGCTAGAAATGAAAAAAATGAAAATCCGTGGGCTGAACTTAAATGTATTCTGTATCTACATATGTATAGGTACCTGGGTACGTACATACCTTGTTATTAGACAGTCGATGTGATGTTGGTTGTCAGTTGGACCTGTGAGTCCTGTAGGCTGTGAGGCTGTGACCCACCCAGCCCCACAAACGATGCAGCACGCTTTCATCTTGGCTATTGTTTGCGACGTCCACTCGACAGCTCCAAGTCACCAAGACACCCAACACACGACGTGATCATCTCAAGAGGAGGAATAAAGGAAGGGTAGAAAGCTGATATTCAAAGCAAAAAGCCCGTCTTTATACGCCTCCCGAATCCAGACGAGCACAGGGCAAGCACGCTTTCGAAACGAATCTCCTTGATTCTTCACTCTTCCAAAAACAAAGGCGAAGGGTATCTATAACTAAACGAAAGTATATAACGAAGCGAAAGACAAGAAAAAGAGGGAAGAAAGATCATAATGTCCAAGCGCCAGGCGTCGGAACCGCTCGAAGAGCTCGCAGGCGTCGCCTCGCCCGCGCCCAAAAAGTCACGAACCGAACAGCTGGAAAGCCCTGCGACCGCAAATGGCTCATCGTCCATCACGCCCACACCTCTACAGGAAATCACAACGGCGACGGCTGATGAAGAGGATAAAGAGAATAAAGAGGACGCATCCGACTATGATGACGAAGACGGTCTTCCGAC
Source organism: Claviceps arundinis (assembly GCA_018360175.1). Classification (NCBI taxonomy): domain Eukaryota; kingdom Fungi; phylum Ascomycota; class Sordariomycetes; order Hypocreales; family Clavicipitaceae; genus Claviceps; species Claviceps arundinis. The sequence continues at coordinate 79,203 of SRPS01000080.1, read as the reverse complement.
ATCTGCGCCTTTGCGACAGGCAAATCCCACCGACGGTTACGACGACCTATATCTCGACACGATAGACCGGCACGTCCTCGACTTTGACTTTGAAAAGCTGTGCTCGGTGTCGCTGTCCAATATCAACGTATATGCCTGTCTGGTGTGCGGCAAGTACTTCCAGGGCCGCGGAACCAAATCACATGCCTACTTCCACGCGCTGTCCGAAGACCACCACGTCTTCATCAACCTCGAAACGCAAAAGGTCTACGTGCTGCCCGAAGGATACGAGGTGAAGAGCAAGTCGCTAGAAGACATCAAATACGTCTCAGACCCCAAATACACCAAGGCCGAAGTCATGAGTCTGGACCGTCCCCCGTCGCAGGCGCACACAACGGGCACAGGAAGAGCTGCGATAGCGGCGACAAATTCCTGGACTCTATCCGGCAAGCAATACACGCCCGGCTTCGTGGGCATGAACAACATCAAAGAAAACGACTACCTCAACGTAATTGTACAGGCGCTCTCGCACGTACCCCCTCTACGAAACTACTTCCTCCTCGAAGACTTCTCCTCCAAGACATCTGAGCTCGTCAAGCGAAACGCGATTCTCTTCCGCAAGATGTGGAACCCTCGCGCCTTCAAAGCCCATGTATCCCCGCACGAACTTCTCCAAGAAATCGCCCTCCGATCCAACAAGCGCTTCACCCTGACCAACCAATCCGATCCCGTCGAGTTCCTCTCCTGGTTCCTCAACAACCTCCACCTAGGCCTCGGCGGCAGCAAGACCAAACCAGGAAGCTCCATGATCCAGCGCACCTTCCAGGGCAAACTCAAGGTAGAATCGCAAGCCATCACCGCCCGCGCCGACGCCTCTGACCGTCTACGCTTCGAAGAAGCTGCCGAAGTCAAGGTCGACATTGTGCGCTTCCTCCTCCTCACGCTCGACCTTCCCGCCACACCGCTCTTCCAGGACGAACTCGAAAAGAACATCATCCCGCAAGTACCCCTGACCACAATCCTATCGAAATACGATGGCCGGTCCGCGCAGGAACACCACGCGCAGCGGAAGCGCTACCGCCTTTTACACCCCTTGCCGCCATTCCTCATTCTGCACGTGAAGCGCTTCTCGCAGAATAAATTTGTGACGGAGCGCAATCCGACGATTGTGACGTTTGATGCGCGGAATCTCGACATGTCGCCGTACGTGGAGCCCAATCCGGCGGAGTGGCCTCCCTCGACACCAATCTGGTATGACTTGGTCGCAAATGTGGTGCACGAGGCGGTTCGGACGAGGGAGGATGTGGCGGACAGTGGAGATGAGCGTAAGACGTGGAAGGCGCAGGTGCGGGATCGGAGGACAGACGAATGGGTTAGTTGCCAGGATTTGTTTGTGGAGAAGGTCCAGAGTGAGTTGTTGTATTTGGGGGAGACGTATTTGCAGATTTGGGAGCGGAGAAGGGAGTCCGCTTGAGGGGGTGGGTGTGATGGATTTGGAAGATGGACAGTTGCCCGTTGGAGGATGTAGGGCCAGAGAATGAAAGCGGAGGGCTGGAATTTTGCATGCCAGTGTATGTAGTCGGGGGAGGAGTTGATGTGTAACGTTACTGTTAATCTACATGTGATTATCATGGTGAAATAGGGTGAAGAATGGAGGATATCTGTTTCACGGTTTCGTTGGGGTTCATCTGACATTATGGTGGAACATGATGTCAACATTGTAGGATATACGCCTATCAACATGCCAGACGGGAATTACTCGCAGCGCAAAACATGCGTGTGCTTGACACACAGGACGTGAGTATACAGCATACCGGATAAGTGTACAAGATGCAGTGCATGCGTATGTAAATCAAGACGACAGGAATCGGCGCATCAACACACATCTGGCATGTCGAATAGCTCACGTCCCAGGGCCCGATCCCAACGAAATCGTCACACGTTCTGCAACAAACTTCCATGATGAAAATAGAACATGATGGATCTCATCTCATCTCATCTCATAACACATGCGGTGGCTCCGGCACAAGTAATCATATGTAAGCTCCGGGGGAACCTCCTCAGCCCTCCAGGCTCCAAGCCTCTAGGCCTCCAAGCCCCCCTCGCCCCATGATGTATATTCAGACATGAAAAAAAGGAATTCCTCCGCAGCGCTCAGCCAAAGTTGTACATTCCATCATCATGTTATTCCTTTATTCTTGATTCGTTCGCTGTAGGTTAGCGCCATGACGCCTATCGCCCTGACTCTGATTCAGATGAGCCTTCTCGCGACGCTGCTCATCAATAGCAGTCCGTTGTTGAATGCTCGAGTCGTGGCTCTTGAATTCAACGCGCGTGTTGGGAGGGAAGTTGAGGACATGCTTCATGGTTTCCCTGTATGGTGGTTCAGAAAGCTGTGGTTAGCCAAAGTCGCTAAATGGCACTGCACTGCACCCAGGAGCAAAAGACAACATGATATCATGTCCAGGGACAAGTTGCGGCTCAAGGAGAAAAGAGGGGCCATGATAAAACGTACCGAATCTTGAGCACACGCCCACCGACTGTACGGGTCCAGATACTGAGTATGTCCTCGCCGTTGCGCACACTAAGAACCGCGCCAGAGACCTCCTCTCCCGCATCCCCAAACTGGTCGCCAATTAGACACAGCAGCAGATCCTCCCAGTACCGGTCCGCGACGCCCTTCTTCAACCTAACGACCCACTTGCCTCCCTTGCGGTTCTCGTCATCTTCCCAAATGGGGCGGATGTCCTTTTTAAAGAAATGGTAGTCCGACACGACGGGTAACAGCGACGGCCGCTTCAGATGGGAGTAAACGTCCCAAAAGTCCTCCGCGCTGTGCACGTTGGCAATGCCATGCAGCGTGTTTTCGTACTCAATGAAGCCGTGGGCCTTGGAGATGGGGGGCCGGTACCAAAAAGACCATGCATCTTTCAGCGGATGGACTTTGGCGGCCAGGGAGGAGGAGGATGCGGATGCAGCGGAGGCCCTATTCTCGGCAATGGGCGCCATGTTGGAGGAAGTGGAGGAGCCTTTGGAGACAATGGGCTTGGCTGATGCGTCCTTTGCGACTGTGGTGGTGGTTTTGGACCCGACGGAGCCGAGGGCAGCCGAGTCGAACGGGTTGCCGCCGGACTTGGGTGTCTTGGCTGAGCCGAATGACGCAAAGGCTCCTGATCCCAGGCCAAACGCGCTTGATGCGCCGCTTGTAGGAGATACTAGGCCACCGACGGGTGTATTGAAATGGCTGGATTTGGAGCCGTCGCCTCCATGGCGCTTCGATAAGGAAGTGCCACTGCGCGGGGAATCATGCGCCGATGAGCCGTTGGCACCGATCGATGTCGCGAGTGAGAGTCTACCACTGCTGTACGTACAAGGTCAGAAATTATGATCAAATGCTTGAGCTGTCTGCCGCGCCTGACGAAGATCGTCGTTAAGCCACGGCGGGGAGGGGGGGATGTGCCATGAAGCAGGGCATGCAGAACCTACTTGGTGCGACGAGTCCAAAGGTTGTTGTTATCGGTTGCCATGAAGACGTCGGTGATGCTTCGCGCTGGGAAGGCCGGCTCCAAGTTGGTAGACACCCCGAAGCAGACTTGCGAGCCCAAATGAAGAAGGGAGGAGAAGTCGAGCGAGGCGACTCGAGGCGGCTTCCGAGGCTGCTCCTTGCGAGGGCGATGTAGGGCGTATGGGAAGCGAGCGAGGCGGTTCTCCTTTTTTCCCTTCTTCTTCTTCTATTTCCTTTTACTGCTCTAACTCTACTCTTTACTCTTCTATTCCTTTGTCTTTTGTTTTCTTCTGCTTTCTTATGATATTCTATTCGAACGATAGTAATTGCGTGCTGAAGCCGTGGACGCCCAAGCTCCGAAGCGGTCCGGAGTAATCGCTGAGGTTTTCGAGACAATCAGATTGCTGCAGAACAGGGCAGATGCAGGGCAAAAGAGGGTTAAGCACGACGAGCCCTTCAAGCGGCAGCCGGAGGAGAGAAGCGCGATGGGGGTCCTCGTTGCGATTTTGCGGGTAGAGAAGTTGACGGTGCAGAGTCAAGAAAAAGCGATTGAGTTTGTCTGTATGCCTCTGTGTGAACTGTGTGCGGCTGTACGCGTCTGGAAAAACGAGAATCGTATCCTTGAGAACGGAGTGTTTGTATCTGTGGGTGGCAACTTGGCACCTGCGGAAAAAAAAAAAAAGTGACGTAAATTTGGCCCAAGTCGGCAGAGATACAGTGCAGAGATGGGACCGGTCGAGCGGATAACTAGCCGTTGAAGACGACGTTTGGGTATATCGACGGACGAATGTTGAGATTGAAATGATATCGTGCAAGTATGGTGGGTATCTGGGCGACTGTTTTTTTTTCTCCAAGACGGATGGGGAGAAGACGAACTTGTGGAGGTGAAGAGTGTTGGTGTTGTGGAGGTCGACAAATTGTGTGGTTCTGCGCGGATGAGTGGGCCGAGCGGCAAGCCAGTCACGATCCGCGGCTGTCACCATGAGCTGACTTGCGTACATATTTTCACTGATACATACCCCGGCAGTATGGCAGTATGGATGGTCATTTTTACATCTACTTCCTTCTTCCTGTCTCATTCCTGGCCCTATCCGAGTCGCCTTCTCCTGCTGCGCGGCCTTGTTTCTCACGCCGTGCCTAGCCAATGGATGCCGGAGCAGCCAAGGCCCAAGGTACCTAACCTACCTGTATGGGAGTGCTTCAGGAGAACATGAATGAACTACAGTAACAAGCTACGTCTATCTTATGGTACATGCCTCGTTGCTGGGGGACACGGCCATGAGCCATCTCTGCGTCGTCCTCTCCCCATTCCAGTTCCTCCGAGGCAGGGGTTGGCTGGTATGGCGACTTGCAGGTAAAGTCATGTTCATGAGCCCAGACAAAGTAGCGATCGGCGGCGCAATGTTCAACGTTGTTATGCATAACATGTTGTATGTAGTTAACTCGAGTTAGGTATGTACATTATCTGCCTAGGCCCTACGTACATATACCTACATACCTACCTACGAAGTATGTGCAACTCATCCTACATTATACATAGATGATAGGATACGGAGTAGATAGGTAGGTAGATTCCAAATGAGTTCGCCTGCCCCGCTTCGGGTCATTCTGAATCTCTGATGATTGATCAAGTCGGATGGGGCTGTATCTACATGCAGACCATGATATGCGGGTGGAAGGAGAAGGCAACCTGTTTGGACGCCCTTTGGTCGCGTCGAAGACTTTGCCATTTCACATTCGGCGACTTCCTTCAGTTGACTTCCATTCGGCGATTTAATAGACACAGGCCGCTCCAACAGTCTTGCGATAATGCATAGTTGACAACGTCCAAGCGCTCGGTATTCCGAGAGAGACCTATCCGGCTGTATTTGTGGTGGTCTAGTTCGACACTCACAATTCTTTGTTGACGAAAACAATACCGGTAACGAAGCATCGCCGCAAGCTCCCCGTACAATATGCCTGCTCCTTGCCCATCGAATTTGATACAGCCACTGGTGACTGACTTGACGTAGGATCCATAGACGAAATGAGAGCGTCTTGACTCTCGATGACTGGCCTGGTAACGCTGGATTCCGCGAACAATTAAATATAAGCAGCAGCCCCAGAGTTATAAGTGAGACGGAAGTCCTTCTTGTTCATTCTGCAACACGTGTGGGCGAACGGAACGTTTTGGGTCACGCTAGCCATGACTGACACGAGTCACGACTAACCGTTGAAACCAATCTGTTCGGACCGTTGTTGCAACGACTCATCGCCCACCGCGGAAAAGGAAGACAAGATTTCGACCTGGCTATGCTTGAGCGCCTCTAGTGACGCAACACCGTTCGCATCATTGATCTGCACCCGCAAGGAAAGAATGAAATGCAGTACTCACTATGGCGGAAGGGATGCCACAACGTCATGTCCAGTGAGCCTGTTGGACTTACGACCGGTTTCGGATGTTGTCTCTCGCATTCTGTGCCTCGGTGCCCGACGATGATAGCTGCGTCGCCTCGGCCGCTGTAAAGCGCGGGCCTTCAATTATCACCACTGTCGCGGTTTCTACTTTGGCGTTGGAGAAATCAGGCGACTCTGGAGTGTAGTTCTTGCCGGAGTCGCTGGAGCTTCCGTTGGTTTGTCCCGACATATTCAGCCTTGTCTTCGTCTGGCTCTCTTTCTTCTTTGGTCAATACTGCTGCCTGGGCTTTGTTGAAGTTTTGCTTTCTCGTGTACAGAACCTGAGAAAAAAAAAACTGGTTGAATGCGTCAATGGAGAGAGCAAGGAGCAGAAAATGAGCATCATGAACGAGAGACTGTGAGGCCATTTATACACCAAAGACGAAATGTTTCACGCCGCTCGGAGTGATTGCCACATATAACTGCGCGGAATGAAACAAGGCTACAACAGATCATGGGGTGGTAGACTCGGTTGGCCGAATCTGGGACCTGATGGCGCACAAGAGCCGTAGGCGTCAGACGAGACATGTAGCTAGCCATGTCCAAGTCTTTGCTTGTGCTGATGACGAGGCCAAGTAACCCTCGTGCCTTTTCTTGGTGACTTTTAGCTGACGTTCGTTCGTCATCTTGTTTCTGGTCTGACAGGCCACCATGCAGCCGAGTCGCTGACTGTCGCCCGCTGATTGGCTGTTGCCATCCGCCTGCTGAAGGGACGCCTTTCCACTGGATGTTTCCCCTGGAGTACCACTGGAGACTCACTGGAACCCAGTGGCCAGCTACCTAATGTACTTAGGTACTGTACGCCCAGCCGCCCCGACCCGTCCCGTCGCCGCCGCTCTTATTAGTGCCTTGCCATATGGGAAATCATCCAACAAGCTGTTGTCCCACGAGCGTCATGATTGCTACAAGACCTGTAGAAGGGCTGATCAACGCCGTCTCAGCTCAGCAGGGCCGTCAAGGTCACCAGATCTCCTCCTTGGAGGAAACCGAGAAGCAACACCAGAAACAGGCAATTAGCCTTCTGCCAGAGGTGACATGAAGTGATAAGCCGACACGACAGAACCTGACAGCTCAACTCCAGGGCGCGAGGACACAAAGGCATTGTTTGCTATGTGAGACGCCCTCAGCACGAGTGGTCGCTGTGTGACTCATGTGACTCATGCGTTGCTTTCTGGTTCTATTGATGTGCAGTTTTCGTTGTTATGAGCTGACATTTTGCAGGAGATCTGCCGCGGATGAACTCTGTACTCTGTACCGAGTTAGACTGTATGTCACTGTAGGTATGTATGCACGAAATTCCGTCTGACTTTATACATGTTGTAATAAAGGAGAAATCGCGCGTTGTCGGCACTAAAGAGTGAGGCTTGAGGGGAACTTCTTTGGAAACGGGACCATCAGATATACGAGCCAATGGAGGTCATGGAAGAACAGCGCGATGAAGCCAATCTAAGCTTGGAGCTAGGATCGCATATCCGAGTCTGATTGATTAAACTCGCAAATAGAACACAGGACTTGAAAGCTGTTGTTCGATTATACGGTCATGTACATACTCTGCGGCGGCTCTTGATTGCCAATCAACTTGTCAAGACTCAGGAGTCAGGACTCAAGGGCACCGCCCCACAATTGCCGCCATCGCGGAGGAAATGGTATATTCTTTATCTCTTATCGCTATTACCGCCGCCCAAAAAAATTTCCCCTACCTAGCTTGCAGAAAGCACCGAGTCGGCTGCCCACGACCAACAACCCAAGAATCCTCAACATCAACTCACATCAAACCACCCCCTCCGCATCAATCATACATCGGGCATTACATACCCAATTCGACTCTCACAATGGCTCCCTCCAAAACCCGGACAGTCAAGAACAAGCATGCCGCCCCCAAGGGCGGCTCCTCCTCCTCCTCCTCATCCAAAGGCGGCGCCAGTGCTGGCGCAAAACGCTCCGACACAGATGGCATCACGAAACGATCAAGAAAGCCCAAGGGCCCCGTCGTATCCCAACAAGTCAAGGAGAAGAACCGCGCCGCGATGCTGAAGAAGCCCAAGAAGAAGATCTATACAGAAGCGGAGCTAGGCATCCCAGCCTTGAATATGGTGACGCCCGTAGGAGTGATCAAGCCAAAGGGCAAAAAGAAGGGTAAAATCTTCGTGGACGATACGGTAAGGCGGACCCAATTTACACACTCGTACTCACTGGAGACCCTCCCTTTTGCATGCATACCTTTTATGTATGGGCGAAGGACAGAGACGCCAAGTGAGGGTTTCCCAAAAAAAAAAACCTCAATCACTAATAAAAGTCACAGGAGAGTATGTCCACAATCATGGCCATGGTCCAAGCCGAGAAAGATGGCGAAATCGAATCAAAAATGATCAAGGCCCGCAAGATGGAGGAGATCAGAGAGGCGCGCAAAGTCGAGGCACAGAAGAAGGACGAGGAGAGGAAGTCCAGACTGGAGGATACCAAGGATTCGCTGAGGAAGAAGAGAAAGAGAAAGAGTGCGGCGGGTGGAGATGATGATGATACCTCTGTCAAGGCGTTGGCCATGTCCGGGTCCAAGGCCACCAAGACGAGAAAGAAGGTTGCGTTTGCTTAACGGGGGCCCGCGGTGGCTTTTTTCTTCATCTACATTGGACTATGTAGGAGGGGCATCTTCTGCATTCGATTATGTTTTGAATTTCCATGTATTCGCATCGTTTGGCGCTCGGGCGTTTTGGGGGCTTTGCATACCTGTGGCAACTTTGGTGGAGGAGGGCAGCCTGGCTACTGTTCGTTTCATAACGAAGAGAACAAGAGACAATCTAGTGTATTTTGCCTCGGCGAGATAGAACCTCGGCTGCTAGTATAAGCAAGACAAAAATTCATCAAGGATATCCTGGCTGGTACATGTAATGATGCTTTTCTATCCGTTCTAGTTGTTTACATCCTCCTGAACTCTAACGCGTCTAAATGTATGAAGCTTTGTCCCACCCAAGTCAACCCGCGCAAGCTTATCCGTAGGCTTGCAGAACCCTCAGCGCTAAGAATTTTATTTGTTCCTCATTCAAGGCCCGTGAATCTCGAGCTTGCGCTGCATGGGCTTGAAGACTGCGCCATGGGATAGGTCTTCCAGAACGGCGGGCTCAGGAGATGGTTTCAAGCTGTCTGGATCAACCTTGAAGGCGAGATGGTTGAGAAAATTGCACACCTGTGAGACAACGGGCAAGGCGTTGAGAATTAGTAAATTAAATAAGAAGCCAGTCAACTGGCGGGGTAGCGTGTTTGAGGTCATCTCATTAAGAGGGCCGACTTACGGGCTTAGGGTGCCATCGCGTGCCGCCAGTCTCGAACCAGCACAGGTGGCCACCCAGAGAGGTGGTGATCAGAACTGTATTTGGGTTCTGTTTAAACTCTTCATACGGAAGAGCCTGGTGGACGGCAATCTAAAACCGGGTCATGGTCAGCAGCTTCAAGCCTAATTGCGGCACGGTCGTGCTCCTGAACGAAGGTGAGATTTTTCATATGTGGCTTGATGTATAGAAACAAAAGACGATGCATAGCCAAAACAAGAGATTAAAAAGGGAGTATATGTGACGAGAATTTCAGTTCTTACAGGATCGTCCGTTGCGTGTAAAGCAACAAAAGGGATTCTTATGTTCAGGACCGCATCTACAGACGACGCATCCCGGTAGTAGGCCGTCTCGGTAGGGTAGCCCCATGAAGGGCATCTACTGGTTGTCAGCAAAGACGGCGAAGAAAAGATGGAGCATATACAGCCTTGCGGAGTCGGGAGAGCACTATCACGTACTGGACCTCGCGATCGAATTCATGAATGTACGTAACTTTCTCAATCGCGGGTAGATCGAGCTTGCTGTGCTTCTTTAATGTGTCCTTATGGGTGAGAATCAAAGACTTCAGCGCCACTGCCATGCGGGTTAGCCAGGAAGGAACGAAGAAATGAAGCATAAAAGCGATGAGAAGAAAAGAAAGAAAGCTCCAGATCATCCTGGTTGGGTGCGTTGTCAACGTACTGCCCATGACACGGAGATACACCTCCTTTCCAATGAAGCTGCTCTGCAGCATTTTGCTCGAGACTTCCAGATTAAAGGGGTTTGAGCAGACGACCGCCCCTTTGAGCAAGCAATCCTCCCCTTCTTCGCCACAGTACTGCCGCAGGAAAAGTTAGCCCAATCTCAGCACGTTGGAAGTCTCGAACACCTAGATTGGACGGCGCAGATGGATTTGCAACGTACATTCGTGAGCATGTTGGCCCCCAACGAGAAGCCCAGCCCAAATAGCGGACGGTTCGGAAACGTCTTCTTCAACCACTTTACTGTCTGCGCAGCGCAAAATTCATGTAAGCATGGACCTTTGGACAAGAACGAGCAAGAAAAAAACCTCAACGACTGCTCAAGGAACCTACCTGTCGCAAATCCCACGTAGCACGGGCATTATAGAGCACCCCGCTGGTGAGTTTGCTCCTAGCACAACCTCTCGAGTTCACCACGCAAACCTCCCAGCCCCCATCGCCCAGCAACGGCGTAATCGTATGCCTCAGATAAATCTCGTGAGAACCCCCAGAGAGTCCATGCAGAACCACGAGCATCGGCTTGCTATCCTCCGAGCCGATGTTGGCAAACTCTTCATCGGAGTAGTACGTCGTTCTCCGCGGCAAGGTCTCATCCCCGCCTTCAAAGGGCGCCACGGCAAAATCGACTGCAAAGCTGCCGTGATAGGTTTTATGATCGGCCTGGAAGATGCGCCGCCGATAATATACCTGCGGACCATGGGGTTTCGTGGCCGTCCACACCGTCTGGAGATGCCCATTGAACAGCAGGGGATTCAGCCGGCAGGGCGGCGTGGCTGCTTCGGCGATCTTGAGTACATCGGTCTCGCTGCCGTCTTTTTCTTTCAAAGACCGCGGCGCAGGCGCATGGGTGAAAGCAATCTTGGCGTGACCAAGCCACTCCATTTTGGTGTTGGGGATGCGCCAATGACTGCTGGCTCGACTGTTGGTGGGCAGCTGTGATAGATTTCCTGGGGTTCTCCGTAGACTGCAGCGGATTGTTATTCTTCCTTTTGGTCTTTTGATTTGTTTTCACGCAAGATACGCTGGAAAGGGGAATCTAAATATGTAGAAGCTACCGTCGTCCGTACTACGTACTGGGTTAGACAGCTCTGAAAAAGACGGGGTTGTCGGAGATTTTGGGACGCCTCTCTGCCCGGCCCCTGCTTTCTCTGCTGCGCTGCTTGTGAGCTGCATCGGGTTTGGAGCGTTTCTCCGTCTCTAATAAGAAACGCTAGTCACCTAGTTAGAGAATCATTGTGGAAAACAGGTCTCTAGACTCTTGCTAGTGTCGTCGATGCTCGCTCACTTGCATTCCTCTCGTTCCTCATTACTTCCATTTCTTGCATGGAAAGCCGACGTGCGAGTGCACATGCTGCACGCCAGGTGCGGTACATACAGATCGAAGGCTCGCGGCAGGGATTTTTGATAAGCCGGGCTCGCCGTGATCCAGATCTTGCCGCGGCCAGTTGCTTGCCACGACTCGCGAAGGAATCGGGATCATTGTCTCGGATGCAAGGATCGGCGGCTTGCGGCAGATAGATAATCCGCTGTATTTAGACCATCACGTGACTTAGACCTGAGACTTGGCCTTTGCTCGTCTTTGCACACCCCATCGTGCTCGATCCTCAAACGAACAATGGCTGGATAATCCCGCCTTTTGGCACCGCGAAGGACAGTTGAAAAGCTCATCTTGACTACGTTGTTTCTACCTAACCAGCGACACGGGACGATTGGGTTTTGGACTCGAAACGCCCGGGAACCAGGGTCGCCGTGATCCAAACATGGCCCATAGGATATTGCCCCTTCTCCAACAAAAAGGTCGCTGGTCAAACGCTGAGCCTCGATAACGCGACGTTGACCATTTTGTACTGGATGTGAGTCCGCCTGAAATGATACGTATTCACGATCAACGACATATCAACTACAAGCATCACTTCCATCGCCAGATACAACGAGAAATGCCGGCGGAATTCCCTTGAAGGTAGAAAGGGATCGATCCTCGCCTTAAGCACAGCAGCACTGCACGCAGTAACGACTAGGGCCGCATGATGTCGAAATATTCTCACCGGCCAATGCACACGAATTTTTGACATGGCTATCGATGGTCTCTGCTTCAGCACTCCGCTTCAGGCCTGCTCCGTTCTTCTGCGGCGGCTATGAACCTTGTGCTGGGTGTTTCCGGCACAGCGTTACTTGTGCTACTGCCAATGAACTCGGATTCGTCAGCTCGCAGCTCATGATGCTTTGACTAAAGACCAAGCTCGAGCAAGATGCACAACCCGTCGTCCCAGCTCGAGCCTACGAGGCAGATCAATCATACTGACCCAACGTTGCTCAGCTGGGAGTGCGTCAAGTGCTCATTTTTCGATCCACTGCAACGAACGCCCGTTTTCTAGGGACGTCGAGGGCCTTTGAACGCCTTTGACGCGGGGTAAGTGCGACCGCGCGTTTGGTCCAGTGTCCAGACCTCGAACTCGTTGGGCATCGGTCCACTGTCAGACTCTTCTATGGACTCGACGGTGTGCTTCGTAAATGGTCCAAGAGGATCTGTATGTAGTTTCTGTTTCATTTCTCTCATGGCCTCCACCGTGTAGTGACGGTTGTGAGGTGATGATCATGTGAGTTCGTGTTCGGGCCCAACACGAGCCTGGATGAAGATCAGCTGGAGAAGTATTGGGACGGTCAGCTGGAAAAGTATTTCGACCGTCAGCTGGAAAGCCAGCTGCGGGGGAAAAACAACTGCACCAAATGCAAAGCAAGGTGCAAGGAGTTGATGAAGCTGATGACGGACACGAGAACGGGAATCGGGCTTAGCCTGGAGGAGACTGGCAATATGGAAGGGCTTGCCAGGCATGGGCTGGAAATGAGTACCTTTCAACTGAACTGAACGGTGGCTAGCCGGGAGCCAGCCAAGTAAATGGTAAGCAACGCAACGGGTTACGGTATCATCATAGAGTGCAGCCAGCAGAGGCTGCGCGTTGCAGACACAACGATTCGCTGCTAAGCTGCCATCTCTGGTCAACAAAATCAACAGCACGCAGCGCAGAACGAGGCGAACACTGATCTTGCGGCATTTTGGCCACTCTGCATCACTTTACGGCACAATCAAACCTGGTGTTTCTGGTGTTTGGGTGGCTCGGAAGCTCTCGGAGGACGGGGGGAGGCGCGACCGCACCGCACTCATCCCTTGGCGGGTCGGCTAAGGTGCGGCGATTTGTCGTGGCCCGACAAGACCACTAAAACTCAAACAGTGCTCGACGCCATCGACCATCATTCACTCCATTCACGTTGCCATCGACATGCTGCCATGAGGGATCCTGGAGGTAGTGATCACGGCGACCGGGACCGAGCTGGTCGCCGGGTCCCGTACTCGGACAGAGCAAGGTCCCCTCCCAGGCTAGCTCAGCGCAGTCCCAGCACCAGTATCACCTCTCGCCATCGCCATTCCAGATCCGACCACGACTCGTCCAAGCACGAGCGACGTCGCTCTCGTGACCGTAGCAGAGAACGCTCCAAGAAGCATACCGATGAACCCACCGGTCAGCAAGGTCCAGCAGACGACCTGATTCCCCGGTTTCGAGCCAAGAAGGCCCGAGAACAGGATCACGGCAGGGAAAGTCATCGAAGCCGTAGCCGCGAACGACGTCACGGCGATCCACCTTCATCAGCGAAACGACACAGAGGACGAAGTCATTCGGCAGGCTCTCCTCATCGGAAAAGGTCAAAGAGAGACCATGATTCTCCCAAACGTTCTCGAGACTATTCTCCATATGGCGAGTCTAGGAGACACAGTCGTCGAGAGTCGTCGCAGGAACGTCACCACAGCCGCCATCACCGAAGACACCGATCCACATCTTCACGCCGCCACTCTCGCTCCCATCGATCTCCTTTGCCGTCTCGAGATTCCGTGAGCAGACGTCGTAGGGATCCAGTTTCAAGGTCACCTTCGAGACACGGATCGGACTCGAGAAGCAAATTGCCCAAAAGCAGTCGGGACCGATCACGAGATCGACGAAAGTTATCACGAAGCCCCCCTCGTGCACACCGTGCCTCATCCCGCTCCAGCAAACCCGCAAGGGCTACATCTCCCGGTCCAAGCAACCTGGAAACGCGATCGCATAGACCACATCACTCACGATCTCCGAGGCCATATCGAGACACGAGGCGAGGGGATGACGCCGCTGAGGCACGCTATTCTTCTCGTGCTGCTGACATAGATGACGACATGGCAACATCACGCAGTGCGTTTCGCGGTGGCAGCAACTACAAGTCGCACCGCGAACCCGATTCCAAGGCGCACACCAAGTCCCCCCAGCATGGGACCTCTTTGCAACATTCACAAGCAGCTTCTCCCTTTCTCCCAAATCGCTCAGGACGCAATGGGCAATCCTCACCTCCCGAACAGTATGTTGACCCTCGAATTTGGACGTCATTTGAACACACCTTTGCCATGATGTGCTGACATGACTTGTATAGACATCCTCCATCTCACAACCACAATGGATCAGGCCATCACGGTCCACCTAGTGGTCCATCAGATCAGCACAATGCCTCTTCCCTTCGATCGCCTCCGCATGGAGCACCCTCGGGGCCGATGAACCAGTATTCGTCCGGCAACTATCGAGGCAGCATGCGGGGAAATTACCAACGAGGGTCTTCTTTTCCGATCCGCGGTGGCTTCAGAGGTTCCAGTATGCGACAGTCGCTGGGATCTGGCCATTTAGACTCGTCAGCACGACACAATCAACACGTGCCTGAGGAATTGGGGGCCACGAGGCACCAGGAAGAGTCAGCAGCACCAGAGGAAGTCAATGGTCCCACACAAAAAGAGACGATGGACCTAGGAAGAGCCGCCGCCCGGCCTCCCACGGGATTCTCGACCGACAATACCAGAGCCGGTGAAAAGAAGCTCGCTGGCTCGGCACCACTCGGGCCGTCCCGGCCCAGTACTGTAGGCTCTGCATCGTCTCCGACTGGCGGGTCGGGAAAGTTTAGCTTTGCCTTCAAGGCCTCATCGAAGCCTACGCCAACGGGCCCCAAACCTGAAATATCACAAAAGTTCAACGCGCCGGCGAAGAAAGACAGACACGCTATGGATGAGGAACCTGGGCATGGGCACGGGCATAGGCACAGGCGTGAGCATGAGCATGAGCGTGACTATGAATACGATCACAGGCATGGACACGAGCGTGAGCGTGATAGAGAGCGTGAGCGTGAGCGGGAACGAGACCGAGAACGAGACCGAGACCGTGACCGTGACCGTGACCGTGACCGTGACCGTGAACGAGACCGAGACCGAGACCGAGATCGAGGGCCTCCCCGGTCTGCGCCCACTGAACCAGCTTCAGCACAAAGGGCGGACGTTCGATATCCGCCACCCGAAGGCCCCAAAACAGTTGTTCGCATGCGAAAGGTCAAGAAGACAATGCGACGGCCTGTGCCTCGACCAACGCTAGAACCTGAATTAGTGGCATCCGATTCAGTGTTCTACCGAAAGCCGGGAGATGAGTCAGTGGTAGGCTCAGGAACGTACGGCAAAGTGTTCAAAGGCCTCAATGTCTACACCAAGGATCTGGTGGCCCTGAAGCGGATTCGTATGGAGGGAGAGAGGGACGGGTTTCCTGTGACGGCAGTTCGAGAAATCAAGCTGCTCCAATCATTGCGTCACCCCAACATTGTCAATCTTCAGGAAGTCATGGTAGAGAAGAACGACTGCTTCATGGTGTTTGAGTACCTGTCTCATGATCTGACGGGCTTGCTGAATCACCCGACGTTCAAGCTGGAGCCAGCCCAGAGGAAAGACCTCGCGCGACAACTGTTTGAAGGGTTGGACTATCTTCACGTCCGGGGTGTCCTCCATCGAGACATCAAGGCAGCCAACATTCTGGTGAGCAGCACGGGAGTGCTCAAGCTGGCGGATTTTGGACTGGCCCGCTTCTACGCAAAACGACACCAGCGGGACTATACCAACCGCGTCATTACGATCTGGTATAGATCTCCCGAGCTTCTACTGGGCGAAACCCAATATACGGCCTCGGTGGACGTATGGAGCGCGGCCTGCGTAATGGTGGAAATCTTTAACCGGTCCGCCATTTTCCCTGGCGATGGCACGGAGCTAAGCCAGCTGGACAAGATTTATAGCATTCTCGGAACGCCGAGTCGCCAAGACTGGCCTGGCCTGGTTGATATGGCCTGGTTTGAGCTGCTGCGGCCGACGGTGAAGCGGAGAAGCACTCTGGCGGAAAAGTTTGGTGATAAGCTTACCCCGGCAGCATTTGAACTTCTTTCTGCCATGTTTCAATTTGACCCAGCTAAACGGCCAACAGCTGCCGAAGTACTGCAGCATGCCTACTTTACCACAGAGGAGCCCCTACCCAGGCAGGCAGTAGAGTAAGTTGATCCCAAGTTACTTCTGATGGACCCAAATCTTCCTGCTTCTTCTTCTTCCTCTTCTTCCTCTTCTTCTCCTTCCTCCTTTTCCATCCTTCTTTTTCTCTAGGACAGGGAAAGTGCTGGTAGGGCGGTTTTCTGCGATCATATGCTAACGGCGCGATTTACAGGCTTGCAGAGATCGACGGCGACTGGCACGAATTTGAGTCCAAGGCGTTGCGCAAGGAAAACGAGCGTCGGGAACGAGAGTCTCGCAAGGCCGCTGTCAAAGAAACCCCTCAGGATAACAAGCGCGCTCGAGAGGATGAAGATGAGGGCGGCGCGAGCGCAAAGAGGGTGCAACTTGATGAAGAGCGATAGGCATCGGGATGCTTGAACGGAACCGGACCACATGCCGAAACCGGCCAATGCAGTCAGCGTGAAAACTCCATGGCCGCAAGAGAAGAGTCCGGAAGGGGCCCTAGGGAAGCAAACAAGAACGCTTTCAATGGTCGGCAGGAAGCACGCGTATAACGAGGAAAAGGGAAAGAAAGCCATGTACACATCATGTCATGTGTCTGGGGCAGATTGTAGCACGTCAAGAAGACTGCATTCGGTATTGGAGCTCATGTATTATAGGCGTATGTATGTAGGCATGGGATTTATTAGCAGTATTTGAGGAGGCTACAGTTTGATCGCATCACGTACACTCCGTAGTCCATACGTATGTTATATGTATTATACCTCCAAGTCATAGGTGGGGTGTGGGATCGTTACCACTCACTGATCAGTGTTTGTTTGATGAAGCAAAGCATCCTGCGCTGTACGGAGTATGTACCTAACCTAGCCATCGCGTAACACCTGTTACGGCCACATGGCACAGACGGAGGACTTCACCCACGTTGCAATGGGGTTCCCGTTCCTCCCCGTCCCTGGCCTTGTCTCCGATGTAACCAGGTTCACACCAAAATAGCGCGCTTGGCCAGGGGTTCAGATTGGAGTGAGCCGTGGATATGGGTCCCGGACCCTGGCTTTGGGTTGAAGTTCAAGGGGCCGTGTGTTTTCCAGTATGTATACCTACCTATGTATTTGTGTGACATACCTGTGCTGTGGTTCGTTCATGGGTATGAGCACGGCATGTGTATGTGTTTTGCGCAAGTATAGTGGATGAATGTGTGTACAGTACCTAATGTATTTGGTGTTTGTGGTATGTACGCCGATATGTTATTGTGCTGCGCAGTCACAGGTACATCATTCATCACCCAACGTATCCTTTCTCCGTCTCATTCGTTCATTCTCGCTCTATTTCACCGACTTACGTGTGCGATTTCATCTTATTACTTTCCATATCGCCTTATTATTCATCCTCAACACATTCTATAGGTATGTACAACAGGCACCTACCTAGGTATGTACGGAGTACGGAATAAAGCCGTCTCTCGAGTCTCCCGCCAGGGCCTCTTTCTTGGCATGAAGATCATCTCCCCTCCCCTTCCCCATGCAGCATTGCAGACTACCTGGTACGGAACGTGCAATGCGTCGCGTCCGCACGGAGGCTCATGATGACATGACATGCCCCCCACCCGGTCCGATGCCCCCTCTTATTCTTTCTTTCTTTTTCCTTTCCCTTTCCTTTCCTTCTTTTCTTTTTCTTTTTTTCGATTCACAGAACACTTGGCGGTGTCGATCGCGAATCGTCAACTTGTGGCTTTCCACTTTTCTCTGTTCCCCTGTTCCTTGTCCGATCTGGTCTTCCACGGACTCACGGAGTAATTAGAGGCTCAAGGGCGTTTGTTGCGGGCCCGGCAACGAGCGCGAAAGGGGGCGCAATACTCCGTAGAGGGCGAGAAAAAGATGAAAGATGAAGAACAGAGAAGATGATGAACGACAGTTTCAAGAACGGAAGGGTAATCAAGATACATAAGGACGAGAAGAGAAGACGAAGAAGACGAAGAAGAAGAAGAAGAAGAAGAAAAGGGCAAGGCTTCCTCTGGTGACCACCACACTGGTGGTGGTTTGTTTGATCGAGGCCCGCTCATTGCCCATTGCCCAGGCCAGGCCAGCTGGCAGCAACCGGCATGTCTGACTCTCTCCCCCATTTCCTATGTAGGTACATACATGTCAGGCATGAATGTTTCATTTTCTGAGCCAACTGAACCCATTGCTTCCGATAGTGTCAGACTCCACGCATGGAACACGAACTTGTCTTGTGGGCTGAGGCCTGAGGGCCTGCCGCCTGGACCGTACATACGGAGTACAGTATCTGCCTATCTTTCTTGAGGTGTTTATTCCCTCGATACGGAGTACATACATACCTACTTGGATCAGGATTGGCTCGCGGTACCTGCATCGGCAGCGGTGGGCGTGAAAAAATCGGGGAGATTGGATCTGGGCCATGTACGGGTAACGGCAGAGGGGAGGTCGATCACTGGCAGATATGGGCTACATAAATAGTCTGTGTCTGTACCGTTCCGGAGATGGCCTTGACCGCTGTCACCTGTGGATGGGATTGGCGGGACGAGCTTAAGCCTTGGCTTGAGGGGGTTGGAACGTGGCGTGGTAGGCATAGGAGTAGGTATATAAAGGGTATGAGGAATCCTGGTGGTGTTTGGTGTGCCGGCAGGCTATTGAAGGGCTTGTAGATCCGGATTGTCTCTACTCTCGACTTCTCTGGCTGCTTACTTTATCCGTAACTTCATTCTTACGTACATACATTGACACGTCTTGACATTCACACATCCTTTACACACATTTACACATACATATATTCATTCACACACATCTAACGTACATTCATCCAAAAACATCCTACGTCCACACACTTAACAAAACACCGCATCTTCAAACAGCGGCGTTTCATCAGCTCAAATTTAAAACGAACCCCCATCTTCTACCTCTGGGCTCCAGCCTCCCCGCCTTCCACCATCATGCGCTCCATCTCCATCATCATGGCCTGCCTCGCAACGGCCATCATGGCTGCTCCTGCGCCCCTTCCCCACAGGGACCAACTGGCGGCTCCTCGCGTTGGAGGCCATCCCGCTGCGGCGAAGCAAGCTACTGTCGACAACGGGTACGCGCCTCGTATGCCGTGGTGAAGGCGACCAGAATACATGCCTACTGTTCTACTGCGATGGGCCGCGGAACGGAAAGAAACGGCGGAAACGGGGATCGCGAGAGGGGTGGTCGCTGATTTCGAGATGATCTTGGGATGATGGTGGCCGGGAGATGGCATTTACGATTGTTGTTTGATGAAATTTTTGTGAAATGGGGTGACTGGTTCTTGACACTTGTTGATGATAATTACTGTGGTGGATTGGTTTCAACTTTTTAATGAATTTTAGTTTGCTCAGAGCTCAAGATTCGGGTTTCAGGAGTCAATGGTTCACGAGTTCATACTTTTTAGTTGTTCGTCATCGACTGATGTGCAATGTTGGGCATGTCGCCTTCCAAGTTCCAGCTCCCTCTCTTTCGCCCAGCTCGCTTCGGCCCAGAGATCGTTCACCTAAGCTTACTACCTCTCTGCGGCGTGCGTCACTCGTCTCTGGACTTGCGGAGCACATGGGCGACACATGGAAGGCACATGGGCTGCATACAGAGTTATTTGGTGGGCAGCCTTCCACTTTGCTGAATGTTGGCCTCCATTTACAACGTCCCGGCGCCCTGCCATCTGTTTCCGATTCCAAGGAACAAGACGAGAGCCGTTGACCCCCCTTGGTAAAGCACATATCGTAGGCTTCCCCACTTCTCTACCCGTACAGTGCCGTACTACACAACTCACTCACATGCCTGGGTACAATAACGGAACTTACTTCGAGTTGCAATTGCGGGCTGCAATGAAAGCAAGACCTTTTCAGTTGGTTTGAAGCGAACAGGAGTGTAGATACTCGCTAGCCATACATGCTTGCCATTGCCGAAGCTAAAGGAGTGAGCACGAAGAGAAGAAAGAAGAATATTAGAAAGAAAGAAAAAAGGGGGGGAAGAAGTAAACGGCAAAAAATATTGAATGAATGAAAGAAAGAAAAGAAAAACAGTAAGAGCCATGTAAATCACAAATCCAAAACAAATCCACATCATGGCATCCGTTGCCAAGAGTCTGTAGTACTCAAACTGTCCATGTACTTCAAGTTCCATTGTACTCGAAACAAGACCTGTCAATACCCCTCTACACCGATCCGCCATATCCCTCGACGCATTCTTCTCAATCTTCCCATCCTATCCATGCTACGTCATGACTCCAGCCGTTCTCTTCGCCTTATACTCAGTAGTATGCAGCAGATACCGCAAGCTACTCTCGGCCCGGCCCGGCGGAACAGCAGACGCAGACGTCCAGGGCAGCCAGCCAGAGATAGAAGACAAGACAGTCTTGCCCGGAATGCCCTCATGATGAACTGGCGAGATGGATCCTCGCACGAAATGCGCATCCCGCCCATTCGCCAAGGGAGCCGACAGTGCTCGAGCGTGATATCCTTGGGCCTTGATCGGCCGGGCTGCCGACGACGCAGTTCGCGTTTCCAGTTGTCTGGCCGAGGCCTGCGGTAAGGCCGGCTCGCTGACCAAAGCTGACGAGGCGGCCCGGAGCGCAGTAGGATCCGATGCTGAACGGCTCTGTCTGGAGGGTTCGAGCAGGGCCAACGAGGTAGAGTGTCTTCTCAGCGGCAGTGGCGGCCGCATCTCATCCTGCGAATCGGGCATTTCTCGTCCCGCAAGAGGTGATGCGGCTCTCGGGGTAGACGGCCCAGACGCCGTCTTTTGAGTCGCCGTGGCGGCTTTCCTCTCTGCGTCATCCTCCTCAGAGGAACGGCTTACAGAGACAATGGTCTCCAGTGTGCCTACTGCTCTGCTGCTCATCCTGCCGAAGCGCTTCCTTCGCCGGTGGTTCGTCAAGATATGCATATCCTGCTGGCCATTCCTCAAGGGGATAACCTGGAAGGGCAGCGTCGGCCCGTCCCGAGGCTCTTGATGCGAGCTTGTCGCGTGGAAAGTGACTCTCGATCCGCGCGGAGTGTAATGCACCTCATACTGATCACTCAAGCAATAACGTGATCGGGCACATATCTCTGCGATTCTATCCAGGTCTGCATTGATGCCGTCGGGTCCGGATTGCGCCTCTGAGTGAGCCATGAAGCTCTTGAAAGTAAAGGCTTTGATTGGCGGTAGTACATCCAAGGCCGGTGCTTTTCCCGTGTGGTTACTTGTTGTCCGCGCAGCCGGAGAGAAATGACTGGCGAATGCGAGACGGCGGGCTGCACCAATGGCCGTTACCCCCGCTTTGGATGCCACTCCACTGTAAGCTGCTGCCGCATCGTGGCGACGCGGTGCAGGCGCATAATACGTGCGTACCACGACGGGTTCGCTGATGCCCGATTGTGCATCATTCTTCGGGTTGACGCATCTCTGCCGGCTAGGGAACTGGTTGTTGATTTCGCGCAGCGCCAGAGTTCGGTTTTCCGCCGTTGCGCCATCCACGGGGATGGCTTTGCCCTCTGCGGTTTGAGGAACGACGCTGGTGGACGACGCGCTTGTGGATGTCGGGCTTGGCCCCCATGGACGTGTTATCAGGGGGAGCGGACGTCTCGCCTGGTCGCTATCAGCTCGACGACTTGACGATGGTGTCGCAGAGGCTGGCTGGCGAGAGTGCGATTGTTGGGCGCGGAGAGGGCCATGAGTGAGTGGTGTTGAGGCCATGTTGAGCAAGCCCATCAGATGGCTGCTGCTGCACAGGCAATGGCTCTTCTTTCCGGAAAATTGGTCCGAATATCAAAGTATGTACAGTTTGGCCAACGAGAAGCACCGCGGGACCGAAGCGAACGAAGCGAATCGTGCTCGAGCCTTGCAGCTGGGGGGACAGATGAGAAACCTTAGGGTACGGAGAGGTATGTATCGATGAGATGAGGAGGACAAAATGCGGTGTTGTCGGGAAATTCGATTTCGTCTGATTCTCCCCAAAGCTTTAATTGCTTGCACAGCGATCCGTGTCTCTCGTCAGCCTGTCAGACCAGGATGGTGACAAGGGAGTCAAGGAGTCAAGGGACGAGCCCGAACGTGTGCGATGGTGCTGCTGTCCGGGTAGAAGAAACCCAGAGCAGGCAACTCGCTTGAATGCGCCGCTCTTCTCTGGCCAAAAGACCGCCTCGAGAAAAAAGATGTCGAGTTGCAAGAGAAGAAGAAGGACAGGATCGAAATAGAAATAGAGAACTTCACATTCCAGACAATCAGGGCGACCGGACAACCCAAGACACACAAAACGGGCCTTGGAGCGGGGATTGGACCGTGTAGAGCCTCTAGTTCTTCTAGTCCTCTCCGATTCCTCGCCTAGACCCAGCAGTGAGCACAAGGTGCTACACCGAGTTTCTCACTGAGACCTCAGACCCCCCCCCACGAACCACGAACCGGTTCATAAGATGCGTTGTCGCCGGGTTTTGTCAAAAACGGCGACTTTGTTCTTCCCATGTGCTCGTGAGTCGTTTATTAGCGTTGGCCACTTGACACCTGCGCATTGCATCCGCTGTTCTTCCTAGGCCCTGTGAGCATCCCTCTTGCTGTGTTGGCCGAACCCAGCGGTGCAGTGCGGTGACTTGTCCAATCAAAGGTGGGCATAAGCCGACGTGGCAGGCTCATGTCGAGGGAGCTTTGTTTCTGTTCCTGTTTGGAAATCATTTGTGTTGTCGTACATACATACATACATGGTAGCTCGGGCGGATGGGCAAAGTGGCTGGTGTTTGTCTGACGTGTGCGTTGGGAATCTGGGATGCATTCATGCATGTGAAGATGGTGGGGGGGGAAACATCACCCGAGGAGACAAGACCGGGCGCACCGTGTAAACGCAATCAATGGCGGCGGCAATCATCCAAATCATCCAAACACCAACAGTGCCTGATGCGACACAGCTTCTCACAGAATAACTCTAAACTACTTCCACACCACTCTGATGACCTTCTTTACGTAATAACTGGGCTGAAGTTGCAGCTTTACAGGGCTATAGAACGTCGCACAACTTCACACTGTTTTGTACCTGACTGTCGCACAGGGAGCTCGGTGAGTCGTGACTCAGTGGGACCACTACCTACCCTAGGGCCTATGCCCGCATCAATTACGTAGCATCATTTGCAGTCTGACAATTGGTCATTTGACCTACTACGTATGTCTGTGGAATCAACGGGCCAACAAAGGCATCAAAGGGGAAACGAGGGAAGCAAAGTATTGTACTCCGTAGATTGCAATCATAATTCGAACTTCATTGTAGTAAAAGAGTAAGAACATGCTATGAGACTCTAAATGACGACAACAGGTACTCAATTGCAGGAAGTAATCGGACAGGCAAGAATTGTCGGCTCACACACAAACAAGCTTCATCAGAACTGTCTCCACGGAATTACTCATCCACAAATACCAGCACATCCATCCCGTACACGGTACAACACAGTCGCCACCTCTAGTTTTGGCTGCCAGGCATGAGAACCTCAATGGCCCTGAGGCCCGCCATTAAGACACGACACGATCCCATCGCGGCATCGCATCTCTCCCTCGCCCAAGTTGAACGATCACCCCCAACGTCTATCACACCGAACCTCACACCGAACCACCCTCTCAAGCAGTCGGCTGCGCAATCGTGCCATAGCCCCCCCCGCCAGTCTGGACATTGTCAGAATATACTCCCGGTGCACGACGCGCAGGCGTTCGTCCTTGAAGAGCCTCCTCACGGCGATCGTAGTAGACATACTCCAGGTAAAACGCGTGTACGTGGCCCGGAAGGTATCCCAGAAGGGTCAAACAAATATTGATGAACAAGTCTGTTCCGCGTTAATTAGTATTTTCCAAGGCCATCGGCGGGGACGATTTCGAAATCATGCCATCTGTGCAAGGCAAGCACAAGATCTCAAGGAACAGATAACGTACCCATTCCACATCCTGCCAAGAGCCATACTCCCAATGGAGGGACTTTTCACAACAAGTTAGCCATTAGGAACGGATCGTAATCTGTGTTTTGTTGGGCAGAGCCGGGATGATACTCACAGAAGATGGTGATGATGATGGTAAGGACGGCGGATGCGGCACCCATGGTGGACGACAGGTAACTGGAAGCACGTTCCCGGTAGGCAGAGAAGCGCAAGTGCGTCGATGCGGCGAAAATAGAGGGCGGAAGGCGGCAGATTGTGATGTGAGTTGAAGAAAGTCTCAACGCGCAAGCCTGTAGGTAGAATGCTGGATCCGATTGTGTGGTTGCAGGTGCAGCTTTCGGTTTCGTGGGAAGTTGGAATTGGGCGCTTAGCTTCTACCTACATACCTCCTAGGATATCCGCAGTGAGTGGGTGGCGGGGCGACGACGTTTGCTACCTGGTTTCCAGGAATAGAACCACTTTGTGTCGCCTGCGTTTTGTGTGTCTAGTGTCCTTTGTCCTTGAAGCTTGCGCGTGCGAATGATGGTTCGAATACAGAGTACCTACGTCAGAAATGGTTCAAAGGCGTAGTTCTACGCCGCCATGGAACGGTACGGTGCGACATGGTGAAAGGAGAAACAAAATGACGTAGTCTGCACGTGCGCGGATTGGATGCCACGAGGCTGTGAAGCTACATGTGTACATATCCTATTCTCGTGCTGGAGCTGACTTCATACGTGAGCTGGACGGGGCATATTGGTCATGACTGTTCTATTGCGAATATGAGCATGCATCAAGTTTTCAGCCGAGCTTGAAGATCTCCAGCTGTCCGTTTCGTCATTCGGTTCTGAAGGGCGTGCTCACTGCTGGGAACACAGGTGGGAGGTTCGAAAGGGACTTGAAACATGAGTGGGAAGCGTCAGTGCATGAAATGGTGAGTTTAAAAAAGAACAACTATTGACTACAAATAAAAAGTGAATCGTCACTAAATCAATCACATGTGTAGGTAGTCAACGCTCCAATCCTCAATTTGGGCACACAGTAATCCTGAGAGCTACAGAATGATGCTGACCAAGTATGTACATAACCCAGAAGTACAGCCAAGTATGTAACCCCGCAAAGTATCGTCCCGAATATGCGCGCACTCTCGTAGTTGCGTCGCTGTACGACGGCACATGCCTGGCAGTGCATCAGCATCTGAGTACAACTCACGAATTTGACCTCTTCAGAGACAGAGACGGGAGAGCGCAGGAGATGAAACAACAAGGCACATCTCTTTGTTGGCATCTCGACTACTGAAGTGAGAGCCCATCGAAGGGATGAGGTTCCTTCCTCGACTCTGCTCAAAAATAAATGTGAAGACACGTGTCTACATCGACGGTTGTTGTAGATGTGTGACACATGCAGAGCAATGGACAATGATCGTTCAAAATAGACTAGCTATGAGTGCGGTTCGGAATCTTGCGTGCCTACCTCTTAGACTCCTTCTACTTGTTTGTGATGGTGAGTCTTGTACAGTACAGAGGCATTTTCACGATGGGGTCACAAGGAAATGATCAATGCATATCTGCCTGTGCGACTAGTCCAAGTAACCACAGCCATAAGTCGTGATGGGCTTCTTGCGCAACAAGTCTAGTAAAAGAGTAGAGCTGGACGCGCGAGATGAGTAGCCTTCGACCAGTGAACAGCTGCAGTAGCCAATACCCGCCGAGACAAGTGCACACAGGCTCGCACTGAACTGTAGAGATATTGGCAGGAAACACAATGAATGCCATCCGCGATCATGGCGCGACGTATACTTCATGCTGTGGTTCGGTTAAAACCCTCGAGTCGCGCACCAAGTCCACGTGCCCTGCCATTGACAGTCTCTTCACCATTGGCCGAGGTTGTCGCCAGTATATGAACTTATGAAGTGACCTCATCTCCCCTTGTCAACCGCCGTCCAAATTCTGGGCTTCAAATGCTCAGACGGTAGGCGAACTGAGCAACACCGCACGGCAAATCCAACGCAGCGAGAGAATTGCCGCAAGAAACACGGCACCAGCGGATAAAGTGGCGTTTGGCGGCTCACCGCATGCTCAGGTACATACAGTCGGGTTGTTGCGCCACGAATACGCATTCGCATTCTGTCGGATCATGGATGATTACCTTGCAACGAGATGAGAGAAGCTGCAAAGCATGTAATCCCTGGCCCTGGCTGGTGAATCCGAGTGAGCAGTCTTCGGAACCATGCACCGGCGGTGGCTCGAGCGACATCCGATGATGCTGGCACAACCCAAGACACGGCGCCGTCAAGTCGAAAACTCGACTCCAGCCTTGTGGCCTGCAGCATCAAGGAGCAAGAGATCAACAAGAGATCAACAAGTCGCATTACGGGTGGATGAAACAGCGGCTGGCAGCGCGTTTTACCCAGGGTTTCCAAAGGATCAAAGGCCGCGGGCCGTGGTTTCGAGCGTTTGGCAGCTGTCCTGATACCGCGCACCTGGTTGTTGGATATGGACTCATTTGCGCCCCAGATCAAGAGCCAATCTGCTGCCGAATATCAGGCGGCAGGCCTAATCCCAGCACGCCAGACTTGACTTCTCGAATTCCGTGGCCCCCTGTCTTGGAGGCTTGGCTTCCAGTTCCCGCGACTTGTCAAGAGTCAAGAGTCAAGAGTCAAGAGTCCAAGACTGAACTGAACAGTGGGAATTTGGAAGTCTGACAGGCCCCGTCGATTTCGTTCAGCTCCAGTGCGTCCAGGGCTTTGGATGGGCGCCTGCGTTCTCTGTACAGTACAGACAGAGTACAAAGTGAGGAAACATGGCTGTGTCAGTGTGTGCCTTGTCGAGCCCTGGCTTCTCCCGACGATCCGCTCTAATAATCTGCGCGTCCCTGTCTGGTTGGAAATCGCCGCGCAGCCTCAGGTAGGTTACAGGTAGTTCTGGCTCTTCTGGCTCCCGGTGGCGTCTGTCAAGGGCGAAGACGTGCGCGCTTTTCAACGCAAGAAAGAAGACTATACTATACCATCGCGTTCCGGCGGCGCGTCCAGCAGTTAATTGTTGACGGTGCACTTTTGCCAACACGTAGGTAGCAGTCAGTCTTTTGTGGTGTCGCGTTTGCTGCGTTCCCACTGGCCCCTCGTCGCTTATTACTGCTCTGGAGTCTGGAGACTGGAAGGGGTCTGTTAAGCGCAGCCCCTCTCTATTCTCGTTGCTTTCAACGTGCTCACTGCTCGCGGTCGTCGGCCCGTGCAATTCTCCAGTCCCGTCCGGTTCTGCCTGCGGCTCTTTTTCGCTCGGCAAAAACCTCCTGAAGCTTCAGCTGGCTTTCGTCGTTACAACACCATCGACTCCCCGTTCAACCGTCCTCCGTCACCGTCATACCTTCTGGAGAGCCGGCTGGGTCACAGGCTGCATCTCCGTCCTCTCTCTTCCATCTCTCGGCATTTCGTTCCTCCAAGTCGACGAGCCGGCAGGGAACGTTGCTGCTGCTGCTGCTGCTGCTGCTGCTGCTGACGCCAATCTCCGTCTTCTGCATTGCTCATTGAGCCCGCACAATCTGCGCCTATCTGCGACCGTTCTGCGAAGCCAACCATCATGTCTTCCCAGCAGCCCTCCCGGCTCAATGTTGATCGTTATGTTGTGATTCATGTTGCTACTACATGCGACGAGCACGGCGTCTATGTCACCAAGGACTCTGCTGAAGTCATTGAGCTCGGCTGGATTCTCCTGGACGCCAACTCGCTCGAGGAGGTAAGAATGTACCCTCCCCCAGAGCATGGGCTCGTCCGCATAACAACACCCCATTAATGTATTCTTTCTCTGACAATTGCTAACTCTGGATTTTCTCATAATTAGATCACCCACGAAAGTGTCCTCGTGAAGCCTGTGAACACGCCTATTACGCCTCTTTGCAGTGAGTCTATGCAGCCAACAGAGCACCCCTTGGCCTGACGTATATCAAATTCCCTCCTGAAACGTCTTGACGTCTGTACCATCACACTTCTGTCAATTCAACCTCGTGTCTGTCTTGAAGTGCCATGGAGTATAAGCAATGGAGGAATCATATCTGACCGACTTGGCGTGCACAGCGAGCCTAACGACCCTTACCTGGGAGCATGTTCGGAACGCGGGTACTTTTAAGGACGCTATATCTCGATTCGATACATTTGCTACCGAGTACCTGACGTCCAAGAATCTTGATTTTGTTTTTGTCACACTTGACGCATGGGATCTCCGTGTACAGCTTCCACGGGAAGCCCGTGACAAAGCCGTTGTCCTGCCCCCGTATCTGCAGCACTCCCGCACATTCGATCTCCGAACGGAATATCAGCGATGGCAACAGCACCACCCCGAGTCTCTTCCCTTTGGTCCCTCGATGCTCTCCAACATCTGTGCCGCTCTCGAAGTCGAACCAATTCAATCGAGCGCCCCAATCAAGCACAACTTGCCCTTCCATCTGCAGGCCTTGGCTCCTGCGTCGCCACGACGCGCCATGGAAGAGGCCATTACTCTTGCACGTGTTCTGCGAGGCTTGATCCGCAAGTCGCAGCCTCCTCAGGATCATCCAGATGTACTGACTCGACCCATGGATGCCAGAGCTGATGTGCGAGCCTTCCTCTCTGAGAGGAGCAAAGTCCTTCACATGTCTGGTCTGCCTCACGATACGACTCAATCCGAGCTGGAGAGCTGGTTTACGCAGTTTGGTGGGCGCCCCATTGCTTTTTGGACTCTGCGCACCCCAGAGCAGCACAAACCTACCGGAACTGGTTTTGCTGTGTTTTCGTCCCATGAAGAGGTTAGTTTACGCCGTTTGTGCTTTGTCTTGTCCTTTTTTCCTTCGAAAGATGATAGGTATCCCCTGGAGAAGCAGGATGAGCGTTCGGCTCCCTCCATCATTGAACTGAGGCTAACGTCACGCTGCAGGCTGCCGAAAGCTTGTGTATGAACGGCCGTGCACTAAATGAAAAGGCCATTGAAGTTTCGCCCTCTTCCAGTCGCGTTCTAGATCGTGCTCAAGACATTCTTACTCCCTTCCCCCCAAGCAAGAACAGGCCCAGACCTGGCGATTGGACATGCCCTTCGTGCGGCTTCTCTAACTTCCAGCGCCGAACTGCTTGTTTCCGATGCTCCTTCCCCGCCGCCGGCTCCGGCCCTGGCCACGACGTCCCTGGAGGCTACGGTGGCTACGGAGGTGGTTACGGCCCTCCTGCCATCATGCCCCCTCCTCCTCATGGTGGACACCACGGACCTATGGGACATGGCGGTGGTCGCATGGGCGGAGGTGGCGTGGTGCCTTTCCGGGCCGGCGATTGGAAATGTGGCAACGAGGTGTGCGGCTACCACAACTTTGCCAAGAATGTCTGCTGTCTTCGCTGCGGAGCCAGCCGAGCTGGTGCCGCCATCGTTGCTGACTCGGGCTATCCCTCTCCCATGGACAATACGTCTCAATACAGCATGAGTCAGGGCTCTATGGCGGGCACTCCTGGACCTGGGCTCGGACACGGACCTGGACCAGGACATTACAATTCGGCCAACGCTTTTGGATCTGCCGTTGGATACAACCAGCACTTTGGCGGCCCTCCTAGTCACTTCCTCCCCTCTGGTCTCGGCGGCCACGCGGGAGCTTACACCAGTTCCATGAACAACCAGAGCTACGTTCCAGGCCCCGGTGCGCACTCTGCCGGCCCCTTTGATAGCAGAGCTGCCGAAGCCGCTTTCCAGTCCGCTTCCAATGGCCCCGCGTCCGCGGGTGCGCCTCCCTCGAACAACTTCTACAACAATAACAACAACGGTGGTGAAAATGATCCATTCGCATTCCTCTCTTCCGGTATGGGCGGACTCAGCGTTGGCGGCAATGACCCTCGCCAGAATGGCGGTGGTGCCGCGCCAAGCAAGTCACCCGCATAAGGCAAAACAGCACAACATGTTTGTTTACTTGCGCAAAAGAAAAGAAAATCCAGAGACCGGCTGCTCGTTCAACCGAGATTATGTTTTAATGGGCCAATCAATCTCACTTTGACAATTTGTGCTGTGTTGCCATTTTCGCCTACGTCACAGGAACGGTTTTTTTGGGGAATCAAATAAACACTTGAGAGTCGAGGGACATGGACTTGACTCATAGGATATACCTACCTCCCCTTCTTACCTTCTTAGGCAGATCTTCGGCTTGGTGTTTTTGCGTCTTTGCGAATGGAATCAGGAGGCATCGGTGGGGGCATTGGTTTTTTTTTTTTTTCCGTTGGTCCGCTTTGACTCGTTTGTGTTGCAAGGATCAAGGAAACGGAGTGTTGGACTATTCATTCGGGCGTGCTGTGGTTGGTGGTGTGGTTGTGCCGGGAACGAGGAAAAAAAAGGGGGGGGGGGGCAAAGGGAGAAGAAAAGGAAATAGTGATGCATTGTTGGTCGCGACTTACTCTGCCGTCGATGAGGCCCCGGCTACACGTACGATGCTTGTTCAGGAACAAGAGTTGAACCATCTTTTGCTGGTATATCCTCTTGTTTGTGTCTGTTGGATCACGTCAACCCCCCCTCTTTCTCTCTCAGCTTGTTGCCATAACGAAGGGGTGGATGGCTGACGATCCTGGTACACGGAAGGGGGGGGGGGGGGGGGGGGGGGGGGGGGGGGGGAGTAGGCGGGATATCTCCTTTTTTTTTCTTCTTTTTCTTGTTATTTTGATTTCTCGACATGTATTTTGGACTTGGACTTGGAACCTTTGGAACACTTTGGCACTTGTGGGAACGGAATCGTGCGTGGCATGGCATTTTGCTGAGAAAGAAAGAAAAATTTAAGCCTTAGCGTCCCCGGGAGGATGGGTGCATAGCGAAAAGGGAGTGTGTCAGGGAATTCTTCTTTTTCCTTTTTGGCCGGTGGCGTATGAGTTGAGGATCTTTTTTTTTCCCGCAGTTTGTTTCCCTCATCAACTTCCACGTCTAGGTTTTTTATTTTTACCCTCTCTTCTTATTATAGGTTGCACCGTTGGGGGAGGGGGGGGGGGGGGTTTGCGGATCTAGGACTTGTGGGTGTTGGTTTCTTTCTTTCGCTCATTTTGCGGTCTCTTTTTATACAGCAAAGGTATTATACATGTCAGTCTCTATGGACATTGTGTGCCGTTGGCTATGTGGTCTTCTTTGGCTGATATTCTGGATTATGCCTCTACTGGGCTGTGCTGTGACGTTGTCTCTGATACAGTATGTATGTGTATGGGCTGACTATTCGGGGTTGGTCTGTCTACCTTGTATTAGTGCCTTCTCTCTTTCGTAGAGTCGCAGTCTTCTACTGGCAAGTCTTCTACTGGCAAGGTTCCGGTTCCAGCGGGTGACCGTATGCAGGCTTTCTCTCTGTGCTCTTCTTGGAGTTTTCTCCTCGTGCCCTCAAACCACCTCTCACAGTACAATGTCACAAAGATCAGTTGCATGACATTATGCATATTGGGGTCTGCGTTATAATTGAAATGGGCTAATACGCCACCAACTCCTGTACCAAAACGATCATCCATGTATATGTATGTGTCCATTGAGAACAGATCTTCTTGCATTTCTTCCCCCCTACTCTCCGCTACGTTCCCTTCTCTTTCTTCATCTCTTCGTCATGGTTCCTCTTCACCCTTTATACCGACGGTCTCTCAACGCCGAGGCATACCTTTGCCTTACCGCTTCTTCCGGAATCACCAGCTGGGGGACGTGTTCTTGAAGTAGCCCACGCAGCTGCTCGCTCAGGCATGTAGTCGAATCTAGTCTAAAGTATTCGCTTGCCTCGAAGAGCAGCGAGTGTCTGGCTTTGGCACGTTTTTCCGCGTCTTGCTCAGATCCAGTGCCATGCTTGTCAATCCCAGCGTCCATGTCGTAGTCCTCGCTGCCGTCTGATTCCTCGTGTCGTAAATGCTGCTCACCCAGGATGATGGTTTCTGAATCGTCGTCGTCGTCGGTTTCAAGCTCGTTATCCTCGCCCTCTTCCTCACTCTCACCCTCACCCTCACCCTCTCGTACATCTTGTTCTGTCGAGGAACTCCCCACGGCAGCATGTCCACTGCCCCCTTGCTCAGCCAACCAGGCCTCCCAGTCCCAATCGCCATGGATTTCCTCATCCTCTTCGTCCTCAAAGACCTGCGCGCGGAGGGCCTGATCAACACTACATTCCGGGGGCACACTCCTCAGAGCAGCCTCCACAAAGTCACACCAGCCTTGGGCATCAGTCGTGCTGCACGGGGGCACAACCTGGCCTTCCTCCCTACTCCGCTGACGAACAATATATCCTCGTCGGATTTCATCATCCAGCGTATACGGAGCTGCCTCGTCATCCGAGTCATCGCCCGTGTCCCCCGTCCAGGCTAGTGCTCGCATGCGGTCATCCTCGTCATCTGCCACAATCTGCTCTTGCTGCGAAGCCGTCAGCTCCAGGAAACGCTTCTTCAGCGCGTGCTTTTCCTTCCAGTGGCCCGAAGTATCCATGTGCTCGAGGGTGTCTTCCTCATCGGATATGTATATGTCCTCCTCGGTGGGTACGATATTCTCCGTGGTGACAAAGTCAATGGTCCCCCAGAGCATCATGTACATGATGTGCTCGTCCAGCTCGAGGCCCCGCGCAACAGCCTCAGTGGGGATAAGCTCGTCTGGCCGCTGGAGATGCATCTCTCCGAGGCCCCAACCCTCCATGTGTCCTATGCCGACTTCGTAGGCGGGCACACCGTAGACGGCAGCATCAGAGGGAACAGTGACGCCGCTGTAGCGGACTTTCCATGCGAGCACTTCGGGAAGGGTGGTGAACCGTTTCCGCATGAGGAGCTGCCAGAGCGGGTAGAGCCCCTTTTCGCCGAGAGCCAGATGGAGGAGTTCGTTGGAGAGGGGCCCGTAGATGGAGCTGTTGAACATCAGGGAGAGTTTGACAAAGAGTAGCTGCGCATTATATAGCTGCTGGTCGGTCCAGATGTCCGTGTTCCGTAGAAGGGCTTGCCGTTGTCCCGTGGTGGGAATGTCCATGAGGAGCCAGAGCTGCAAGAGCGTGTGATGCATCGACTTGGGCATGAGGAAGCCGTTGCGCGCCATGATGGCTAGGATCTGTCGGCAGCATCGATCTCTTACCAGAACGAGTTGCAGGTATCGCATGCCTGGGACGGTACGAATCCGAAGCATGAGATGCGGCTGCTCCCTCTCGGTGCTTGTGCCTTTGTACTGAGCGGCCCATGTGCGACCGGCTGGATCGGGGATCAGGTGCCGCCGGTAGAGTTTGTATTTGAAGATGCGGCCCGCCTCGGGGGCTCGATACTCGATCCAGGTCCGGATACTGGACAGGAGGTGTTCGTTGATGGTCTCGTGGAATGTCCTGCTCGTTGCGTACAGAGAGATTAAGTCCTCAGGACCGAGGTGCTTGCCCAGCTCAACGGCCAGCTCTACTCGCGAACACAGCGCGGTGATGATATCGCGACGATGCTGCTTGGGAGGGACACCATCGGCTGCTGCTGCTGCTGCTTCATCCCGCCGCCGCGATGGAGGCCCACGGTATGGATCTTCTGCTCCAAAGAAATACTCCAGGCCGCCGTCGTCGAAGAGGAACCGCTTCGTTTGTTTGCCGTCCCGCGGCGGATCTTTGACAATGTGCGTCTCTATCGGGGGCAGACTTCTTAACCGCTGCAGATCCTCTTCCATGTCCTCGAGCATAGATATCCCTTGGTCCCGAATTTCGGGCCGCAAGGCCTTTTCGCGCGCCACTTCTTCGGCGGCATGTTGCTTGATGGCCTCGGCGATGCACTGGAGCGGCACAGGCTGGTTGGTTGCGCCGTGTATTTCGCGCAGCTTATCGAGCGCGAGGTGTGTCACCATGGCGGCGTGGTGGGACGTGAAGCCATGAGCGCGAAGGTTTCGCTTGATGACGTCTGGGTCAAAGGGGAGGGCCATGTTGAGGCTATCGTGGGATGAGGGTGTGCTTGCGTGTATGGGTGACGGTTTGTGATTATTGTTCGTCGAGAACGTGAGCTTTTTATATTCTGTATATGCCAGCGCGCTTGGGTCGGCATGCGGCTGTAATAAGAGGATGAGCATGCTGTGTGTGAAATTCGCGCAAACGCAGACAAAGGCCTGGACAATGTTGTGCGTGATGTGAATATAGTGCCGTGCTTATTGTGACACAGCCGTCTTCGTCGCGTAATCTCACTTTCGGCTCACCACTGTTCCCGCTTTGCACTGTGAAAGGCGCCTTGTTGTCAGACTGGATTGATTCACTCAATATGCGCTTCGAGTTTTTATGATGAATGTGGTGATTGGATTCAGATCCGTCAAGTTTCAAAAGGCTGTTCTTGATCAGGTGCTTCCAATACAGGTCGTCCTGTGTCACGCCACGGCTTCTGGTTCACCTCGTTTGAAGTGTGAAACGACTTCTTTCAGGATCGATGACCGGCTATGATACCTCTCCGTACTTGCTTGTGAATAACTGTGAATGCTCCCGCGTGTTTCACAATGTTTGGGGCTGGCCATTCTTCGACAGTCTCAATTCTCCCCGGACTCATTCTGACTTCTCCATGTGTGAGTACGTACCTAGCAAAGACTTATTTCGTATTGAAACCTTCGATGACTCGACTGAGGCTGTGTTCTGTAGCTAATGCCTAGTTCTTTGTAGATGTAAGTTTGCGTTAATAGCTGGCTATAGGAGAAGAGATCGCCTCAGACGGAATTTGCGCAAACGAAGACAAAAAGGCCCGGACGATGTTGCACATGTCATCTATTGATAAGGCGCCTCGTGGACCAATGCGGTACCATTCATGTAAACTCAACATGCCACGCAAACCTGTGGGCCACTCCTTGACCACCTTGACTATGTTTGACAACCTGACGATAACATGCGTATGATATGAGGTTCCTTATCTCAAGTCGTAGCAATTATACACGTGTGCCAAGAGCATACATGCAGAAAGAAAGTCGAGAGTTTTACCCTTCCATGAACTGCACGCCCTCGCTCAATTCATTCTTTCCATTTAAACCATTCCCACCCCTCATCAGTAGGCAAGCCTCTTCCCTCTCTGTCAGGGCACTCCTTGTCCACCTCGGCCCACGAGGTCAGGCGTCTTTTCCCTTCCATGAACTTTGACCTTCCCTAGTGGTCAAGCTCGTCGACGGGCAGATCGGCATCATCTACACCAACAATCGAATCGGCCACCTTCCAGATCTGCAACATGTTATCTTCTGCGGCGCTGGCTACCAGCCATGGCTCGTTGGGGTTCCAGCTGAAGTCGGCAAGATGATTGGTGTGGCCACCGTGCATGAAGAGCCTATGTCTCAAAGTTAGCTTCTTTCCCTATTCTGGATTTCGATACTCTTCCTCTCCTTTCTCTCATTTCTTCTTTCTTCATCGTTTGTTTCATTTTGTTGGGGGAGGAGGGAAGCGATGGGTGTGGTGCTTCTGATCTCATGGCACCATGTAGACAGCATCTTGTAGAATACGTACAGCTCTGCTGGTCCATCCTCTAGGTCTTCTGGCAATTGCTCCTCGCCCACGCGCGACAGGTCCCAGAAGTTGATTCTCCTGTCGTAACTACCGCTACCGAGGACACCAGCTTCCGTTGGATGCCAGTAAATGGAGGTCACGGCGTCACTGTGCCCCTCCAGCGTGTGAACCTTCTCTCTAACGTTCCTCAAGTCCCAGATACCGACAGTCTTGTCGGCAGATGCCGTGGCGACCAGTACCTCGGAGTTGGGGTTGAATGCGAGCGCGTTGATGGCATCTAGATGGCCCCCGTTGGCCACAAGTGCAGCAGTCGTCGTGCTCTTCTGTCTGGTGTCGACGATCTGCAGCGTCAGATCATCGGACACGGTTCCGATGAAGTTCTTGGAGATGTGATGATACTGAACATCGTTGACAACTTGAGTGTGATGTGTGTAACGTCGCCACGGCTTGAGGACCTTTACATCGGCTTCCAGCTTCCTCAGGTCCCTAGTCTAATGGTCAGCCCTCGCAATAAATCCGGCAAATATACAGCCACATGAGGAGGTCATTTCCACGTACCACAAACACATTGTCCTATCTTCGCTACCAGAAGCTAGGCATCCAGCATCGTGCGGGCTCCAGTCGAGAGCGAAACCTTCCGACTTGTGCCCTAGCAATTCAACCTGCGCATTTACTTTTCCGAGAGAAGCAGGCTGGAGAGGATGCTTGGTGCGATCAAAGACAAGAAGCTTGCCGTCGACGCAAAGCGTGGCAATGATGTCTGGATTTTGCGGCTGGTAGCGAGCCTTGTTCACCTCGCCGGGGTGCTCAATTCTCTGGACGATCTCAAACTTGATGGCAGCGATATCACCCGAGCTACCGTATCCGCCAATTTCGCCTCGTTCTTCGTCGTAGTCGTCGGGATTGGGGGCTTCGACCTTGGGGATCTGCACATCCGCGATTTGCAGGAAGTTTGAGGTACCGTCGGATGTGTGAGTACCGAGAAGCAGTCGATGCATATAATAGTTCTTGCCCTCTGGCTCCTTGACATCGGGAAACCACTGGACGGTGAGGGTAGGCCA
Source organism: Claviceps arundinis (assembly GCA_018360175.1). NCBI lineage: Eukaryota > Fungi > Ascomycota > Sordariomycetes > Hypocreales > Clavicipitaceae > Claviceps > Claviceps arundinis. Next base: position 42,513 of record SRPS01000080.1, on the reverse strand, counting down.
CGTCAAAGCCGTCCTATATTTCTCGTTAGAAAATGTCATGAAGAGTTAACACATCAGGCGCATTGTATTAGTTCACATACCCGAGAACCATATCATAGAGAAACGGGCTGTTCTTCTTCCATGTTTTGTATTCTGCGTCTTGGAGTCAGCTCTGTTTCTTCCATGGCTACCACAGTTGTAAAATCCACAACAGACGAAGAGAATAGGAGAAGTAGAAGAAAACAAATCGCACCTTCGTTGATGATACGCTCGGTCTGCTCCTCATCCTCATCTTGCATCATATCGACTAAACATAGCGAGCATCAGTAATTAGCCGACAGCTTCCTGGCTGATTGACGTAGCCAAGCCTATCCGCGCAGGACTGGGCGCACACTGACCATCGAAGTCGTCTATATCTTGCGCGGCAGCCATCATGGGCTACTGGACAGTCTGGTATGTCTCGGATTCTGGTGCTATCAGCGTATAATGGCAGTTGCGTATCGAGGGAAAGACAGACGAAGCAAAGGGCAGCTGTGGTGAATGCTGGGCCTGCAGTACTTTGGGTACGACGATGAAGCTGAAAATGCGAGTTGCTCGCAGCTGCAACGCGTCGCGCGTAAAGTGAAAGAAAGTGACCAATAGGAGACGGGCATTGGCTAGGTACCTAGGTACCTATGTACCTTGTATCTCATCATGGTGGGGCCATTGCAATGCCTAAACACGCGAAAGGAGCCGAGTTTCGAGTGGAGGAAGACGATTCTGTGAATCAGATGGATTGACGAGCACAGAACTTAACGAGCAAAGGGCTAGAAGTTCAGATCGACGTCACATGAAGGCGCGTCGCCGAGCTCAAGTGCCTTTCTTTCAAACTTCGAAAAGCCAACTTCCGATCATTCCCGAACGCCAGTTTTAGCTCACGACTTCTTGACATCTCCGAGGTTACAGGTACATGTGCATACCTCCTGTAGGTGTACATGCCTGCCTAGGTACCTAGGAGGTAGGTACCTAGGTAGGTATGTAGTAATATGCACATCTGAACCCGTCTCCCGCCCTCGTTTTCCGATTTTCTCGTCGTCCTATGGCCGCTGCAGACCGCAGAATTCTCGCTCGAGCGGCCATTGGCTGCTTGATCCCGATCAACGCTCGATGCTATGTGCCTATGTATGCCTCTGATGCCTTAATATCACCCAACGTGAAGCCGCTTGCTCGAGAACTGGCGTCGACCAACATCGGGTCAACGGAGCATGTATCTGAGGTTGCACCAGATCATCTGATTAGATCAAAATTTCTCACTCCGTTACATAGGTATCCCGATTCCCCACTGGACGCTGATCTTATTACATATGTACATACATATACATACCTACCTATGTACATATCCTACCGTACGTCGAAAATTCTACGCTTGCTCGAGGAACTATATTGGCGTTTCAGAAATGTCTCAGAAAATCAGCAGTGCGGCGCCATGTACATCTTCTGTCTGGTTTATGTAACCTTGTCTCTGCATAAAAACGATTTGCCCCCGGGGTGTAGATTATCTCGATTATCCGTATGTTCCTGGCAAAACCCTGAACTATATTTGCCCACAGTTTTCAAGATGTAGAATGAACAGACGGAATAGCCATCGACTTGCCAAGACTGGCTCTCTGGGAGGCAATATATAGTCATCAATTGAGCGGTAAGCCCATTAGTATGCCGCTGGAATGTCTTATCGAACATGCGTCGTGCCATGGATGATGGAGTTTCGTTGGCGGTGGGCTGGCAACCTACGCCGAAAGTCCACAATTCTATGCAGCTTGGTGGTTGGATTCAGAATACGACTTCCGGTCTCCGGATAACGATAACGTCAGCCTGCCTCTTGCAATGCGTGAGGAGTAAGCTAGTTGGCCACACAGATTGACCGACTGTCATCGTTCCAAGACCGTTGTGCGAATGTCTTCGTACACCTTTAGCAAAGTGTCATCACTTGAGAGTGACATCGCCGACAACGCAGCAACTTGACCATGTGGCAAAACAAGAAGGTTAACCAGGAGGCTCACGGAGTCCCGGTGTCTCCCGAGAGCCCATCTTCAGTGCGGGCTGTCGACTTCGCGGCCAACACCACCGGTTGCCATGGCGAACAGGCTGGTGTGCAAAAGGCCGTGGCGCTGAGGCAATACATGTCTAGGAACGTCTTTGCAATCGTCTTTATTGCGTAAGCTCAAAACCAAAAGGGACAAATCATGCTTGCGGCCACGACTAAGAAACTCTAGATTGATTCTCACCATGTTCGCTGATCGTTTCGTGGTGTATACATCCTCAACGTACAACGCGTATGCTACGAGTGCCTTTTCTCAGCATTCGCTACTTAGCGCTGCCGCGGTCGTAAGCGACATAGCACAGCTATGTGCCTATCCCATCATCGCCAAAATCGAGGATGTACGTACCTAGGCTGCTCAACTATTTCTTCAGGGCTAATACAAAGCCCGAAGTCATGGTTTCTCTCCCTTTCTCGTCGCTGATGTCCCATGATAGGCAATAGGACGGGCAGAAGGATTCGCTCTAGCAACGCTTTTATATGTCGTGGGCAGCGTCATGAGTGCTGCCTGTCCCAATGCTGAAACTTACGTCGTTGCTGGTATTTTCAATGCCTTGGGAAACACCGGCTTTCTTCTTACAGAACAAGTCTTTGTAGCCGAAACGGTTTCAAAGGCAAACCGAGGCCTCTTGTCAGCCATCCCGACCAGCATCACCGGTATCGCGGTCCTGATAGCCGGCAGTATTGCGGCAGGAAAGATCGTTGTGACTGCCGGTTGGCGCTGGGGCTATGGTATATTTGCCATTATGCTGCCCGTCTGCGCAGCGCCGCTCGTGACTCTTCTGCTTGTGCTTCAACATAAGGCTATGAAAGTGTACGGAGTGGCGAGTACCAAGAGCGATGGAAAGGAAGACGAAACACAACATCGTCGTGTCTGGTCAAGAGTCGCTGTTTATGTCTGGGTAGAGCTGGATATGCCCGGCGCCCTGCTACTTATGGCGGGCTCGGCTCTTGTTCTCATCCCCTTATCACTGACGGGATCCTCACACTCCGATAGATGGCAGAGCCCATCTTTGATCGCCATGCTCGTGATAGGTGCCGGTTGTCTGGCATGTCTTGTGATATGGGATGGCTGGCATGCCAAGAAACCGATAATCCCGCTGTCTCTGCTTCGACAGAGAACTATTGTTGCTGCGTGTCTGTTGGGAATCTTTGATGCTCTGTCATTGTCTCTCTTCAAGACCTTTTTCCCGAGCTTCCTCCAAGTTGCAGGCGGATATACCCCAGGAGATGCCTCACTCGTCAAGTATGTGACCATACCACGCGTATCGCTTCGTCAAGCTAACATGAGGATAGTAATTCTGTCTTCATAGCATTCCAAGTGGCACGTCTCCTGGCGGGTGTAGTCATTCGATGGTCAAAACGTCCATTGATATGGATTTATATCGGAGTCCCACTTGGAATGCTTGGACAGGGCCTGATGATTCGATTCACCAATATGGCAGATGGTGATATTGCAAACAGAGCCTCATTGGTAGTCGCCCGATCTTTGATGGGCCTTGCTCGTGGCCTACATCACACCGCAGCATTGGTTGCTGTTCAATGTGATGTGACTAATCAGGACTTGTCGATGGCAACCGCCCTATTCCTTGCCCTGGTGACCGTTGGTGGTGCCATAGGAGAAAGGTGAGTGTTGTTTCTCGCTCAGCCTCAAAGATTATTACTCACTAACGCGTGCAAATGCTCCTAGTGTGGGTGGTGCTGTCTGGCAGGCCACGTTACGAAGAAAGCTGGGAGAATATCTTCCGGCAGACGCAAAGTCCTCGGCAAACAAAATATTCGGCTCTCTTGTCGTGGCAAAGACGTATACAGAAGGCACTGGTGTTCGCATAGCCATAAATCATGCTTACCGCGATTCCATGTCTCTGCTTGCCTTGGTCTCCACAGCTTGCATGGTGCCAATGTTGGTTGTCATGCTTGGCATTAAGAACATGAATTTGAGAGAGATGAAGGAAGAAAAAGACGAAGAGACTGAGAAGCAGTAAGTCAAAAGCATATAAAATGTAGATAACTTATGATTAGTACATAAAGGTCGGGTGATTCTATCAGTCGCCAGACAGGCAACTTCACGTTCCGCGCCCTTACGTAGCGCTCGACTTTCCCATTGTTGCCCGTGCGACTCACAGGTTGGGTATCGATCTGCATACCTCAATATAATCATGACCTCGAGATGATATCATGATACTGTCGCGTCGCATCAATGCGCCCTCATCCACGCACCAACACACCACCTTTGAAATCATTTGTAAAGCTCTTGACGCCTCTCACCTTTCACAGCAGGCAAAACAGTCACACAGATTGCGGTAGACGAATGAACATTACCAAGACTTGTATAGGGATCAAAAGACGGTTCGCTTATGAAACCGAATCACGCCTTCAGACACAGATACATGGTTATGTACCTCTCGCGAAAGACTCAATTTTGACACATGTGGTCGCGTGGACGTACCTAAAATAAGCAGTGAAGGACCGTTGCGGGGTAAACCGCTCCGAAACCTGGCATCGCCATCGTCTGTGTGACTGTTCATCACCTTTTTGTCTCGCTGTTGATATCCTTCTGACTTGTCGATATCTTGAATGAGTGCCAGTCCGGCGTCCGTACTTGTTCTTATGCCCATCCAGTGAATCCTGTTACAACTATTCATCATCGTCATCTGTTTCCTTTTTTTTCAGCCTGACGAGGAAGAGCAAGACCAAGAGACAGAGAAGCGGTAATTGAACAGCTCAAGATACCTACCTAGGTAATGTACATAACTCGAGGTGAAGATTGCGACAATGACCATGACATCTGTGACCTAAGAGGTACCTAGGTACATACCGGCACATAATTCGAAGTTGGTTGTGATTATGATGTCTCGGACCTGGTACATTTGATGCGTTCGGCGCTTCGACCCACGAATCACGATTGTTGCGTGCCATGTGCTAATTAGCAAGGGGCTAGTATGCTTTGGGGGATTGAACCATGGTTCGCGCCCCCCAAGGGCCAAAGGTTCGTGGTGCTGACACGCTGCTACATTCGTAGGTATGTACATATGTAGGTATTTTAGAATATGTATGTATGTTGTACTCCGTAGTTGTCATTGTATCAGACAAGATCGTATCAATCGAAAAAAAGTGGGAAAGGCGAAGAGGCGAAAAGGCGAGGGCGAAGGAAGCGAAGTGAAGGGATGATCATGGGAGGACTCAGGAAGGAAGGGACGGCACGGGAGCTGTGAGGATTAGGATTGGCGCGCGGAGGCCATGACGAAGTTGTCGTCCGAAGGTCGGTGACAAGTACCAATGTACATAGGTTACATAATGGTAGGTATGTACCTAAGTCGCACTTGTTGATTGCATTGATTCGCATCCGAGCTTCCCACCGCAAACAGACTGAACAGAGTGACCAACCAGATAACGCTCGAATCTCGATGCATGCTCGCTTCCACTCCCCACTCTATCCGTCCGTCCACCTAAGCTTTCGGGTTCAATTTGTTTCTTGACGTTCTTGCATCTTTAAACCTTCCATTGCGCCCGCGTTCATCACAAGCTTCTCATCAACAGCTAGTAAGAATTTCACAACACAACTTGGCAATCTGTCCGACTGAACGTTCGAAAGCAAAGACACCGTTAGAATGTCGGCTCAAGAAAAGGCGCAGAATTACCTCGCTTCCTTGGACAAAGAGGTCCGTGATGAGTCCTATTTCGCGCACACTCTTGCCCAATCCCTTCACATTTCGGTTCTTCTACTTCCTACTACTTGTCTACTAACGCGGAGCAACTCTACCTTACTCCTCCTTCTTGACTACCACAGCTTTCCAAGTATCCAGCTTTGAACAAGCTTGAAAGGCAGGCCGGTGTCCCCAAAGCCTATGCCGTCATCGGTGTCGGCGCGCTTTACTTCTTCCTCATTATCCTCAACCTCGGCGGTCAGCTTTTGACCAACATTGCCGGGTTTGTCATTCCAGGCTACTACTCTCTTCATGCCCTGTTCACTGCCGACAAGGATGACGACACCCAGTGGTTGACGGTACGCAAACGTTCTTTTCTTGATACCCCACGTTGATTGCAGTGGTGATTGAAGCTAATCATGGTTTGCATCCTGTTTGCAGTACTGGGTCGTCTTCTCGTCCTTCACCGTCCTCGAGAGCTTCTTCAACATTGTATACTGGTTCCCCTTCTACTTCGTCTTCAAGTTCATTTTCCTCTTGTGGCTGTCCCTGCCTCCGTTCCGGTAAGCATCTCTATTTACTGATTCACTGCTGTGCCGCCGTGATGGACACTCCTAGCCCGTCTGTCTGTCCAAATATGCTGACGTTTTTGCAGAGGTGCCGAGATCATCTTTCGATCTTTCATGGTCCCCACTCTCAGCCGATACTTCCAGCAGCCGGCTTCGACCTCCGCTGGTTTGCGGTCCAAGACTGGCGGCCTCGATAAGTCTGAATGAGCGTCAGGACTTTATATGGCGAAGTAGATTCTCGGAGAAGAGCGCCTGATCTATTCTATGAAGAAGGTGTTGCTTCTACTCGTCACTTCCCAGGAGGCGATGCTGAAGACGCATGACTCTACAATGACCACGTTCGGCAACGGTAGCTAGGATACTGGATAATATAGTCAGACGGTGGGCAATGGACGGCAACGAGGGATGGGTCTCCTTCGCGTCGCGAATATGGTGTTTAAGTATTGACGAGAATGGGCGTTTGGTAGGTGGATGAGGACCTGATGCCGTTTGGAAGTATTGGATTGAATGTTTTACGATGCGGGGAGATTTGGGGAGAGATATGTGACTGAAAAGTTGATTTATTTATCGTTACTCTATATTCTCTCTCGTCGTAAGATATCGCTGAGGTGCCTATCTGGGTTGAAAATCGCTGCCTCACCGTGCATTGTACTGCCCGTAAGAAATGTAATTGTGCCACGTTAGTCACCCCAAAGGCCAGGCGGGGAGTCCATGAACCCAGTACATATTATTGTATATGTGGCAGACCACTTGTGAGACAAACGCGTATTCGTGAGTTTTGATTTACGGAAGCAGTGCCAGGTAGGGTAGGGGCAGCAATTGACTGGCCCATGGTGTCTCGACCCTTTCGTCATCATCGTTGTCGTCGTTGTCGTCGTTGTCGTCGTTGTCGTCGTTGTCGTCGTTGTCGTCGTTGTCGTCGTTGTCGTCGTTGTCGTCGTTGTCGTCGTCGTACAAGCTCTTTTGGGTTGCACTTTCAAGCCATCCGAACCGTCGGTATCAGTTACAGAGACCGTCAAGTTGGTTCGTACATCTCCGTTGCTCAGATAGCAATTTAGCGGACACAATGCTGATGCCGTGCGCTTTACAATTACATACCTACCTACCTCGTAGTTACGTATGTACACATAAATTGAATCTAGGTACCTATCTAACCGCAGGAAGGTGGCTGCCTCAGCCTGCGCCCCACCACATGCAAAGAAGCACGCGTCGATCGGCTGCGTCCAGATTCATATTACCCACCCGATAAACCCAGTGCCCCGACATGCGCAGTTCCTCGGCACTTTGGTCAACATTCGTTTCCATTATTCAGCTGTTGGCTTGGATCACTTTCGTCTGCTCGTTACGTCTCGATCACTTCGCCATGAGGTAAAACGGCCGACGACCAGAGATGGATTACTGCTCGCTCGTCTTGATTCCAATCCCATCTGGTCAAACGGCGTCGGCGAAACGAAAGAGTGTCCATCGAACAACACCAAGACATTCGTTTGACCCCCTCGCAGTTGGAATTTTTCTTGGCACGACAGGTCGTTTTCCGGTGGATCCAGGGGCCTAATATGCAGCTGAGCCCATTGCAATCGCGGCTTGCAGCTTCGCTCGCCGCCACGGTGTGCCTGTTCCTACTGTATCTCCTGCTTCTGGCCCCCCAGGGAGCTGTCGCCTTCGAAATCCCTCTCGACTCCTTGTCCAGGTCATCATCCTCCTGGACCGACTTGGCTTCCATAGCAGGCAACGACGATCTCGGCTCTCATACCCCATTTTATGAACCTATTCTCAACTTCCTGGGGCGCAGCATACTCGGCGGCCGTGCTGGCGACACCATTCCCCTCGGAGACGAAGCGCCTTTGGCCTTTAATCTTCAGCCTGGCAACACACCGATATGCTACATCATCAAGAAAGGATCCCTGGGCAACAGCACCGATCCGGCCAGTCGGAAACGAGATGACGACGACGACGACGACGATGACGACCCATATGACACGGCGGATGCCTCGGTTTACGAGGGCATGAATACCACCATGTACATATCTGCGAACACATGTCTACAACCGACAATACGGCCGAAGGGTAACGACACCGACAAGAGCAACAAGTCCAGACCAAAGCCACCACAATTAATTCTGTTCTTGTCCAACGGCACAGACAAAGATGTAGGATGCCCCCGAATCACAAACAGCACCAGTGGAGAAGTGACACAAGGCTTCACAGCTCACAATTTTGAGGAAGGTGCGGTGACAGTAAGCCTCATCAATGCAACGACCGACGTCTACATCGGTATCTATGCGCCAAACATTGAGGATGACTACGAGGGCGTGTATAATTACCAGGTCGCGGCGTCGAGTACCGACTACTTTCACGATTATCAGAGCAACGCGGAGGACGGTGCAGAGCTGCTTTGGATGGATAGCGACTCGACAGCCGCGCTTCTGATGACGCGCAACTTGACCGACGATGTTAGCGAGACTCGCGAGGTCTGGAGCGAGGACCCGCCTTATCAGCTCTACGTGAGCGGGCAAGACTGGCCAGTGCTAGACGGCCTTCGTCGCTCAGCTTGCGGACTGGAGAACAATGCGCCCATCGGCAGCAACGGTCACGGAACTGCAAAGAATAACGAAATGGTCAAGACCTCGATGACGCTTAGAGGGCCAGGTGGTCTGCCAAAGCAGCAGTTTTATGTGCTGGGACTGAACGCGACAACATCTTATAGCGGGATGCTCGTTCTACCTGCCAATACGACGGTGAATGTGAAGAGGCAGGACGATGCAAGCGGAAGCTCGAGAAAGCGCGGAAGTATTGTTTTCGAAGGCACGACTTTTCAGACCAATGCTGGTACGTGAACGAACTGAGGCACCCAAATGAATCCTCTCTCTCCCCTTGTATATATTTACATCCTATGTTGGGTACGTAGATGTACAAATATAAGCTTTCACGACTAATCTGCAACACAGCACCCAATTGCAAGGTCGTGACAGACCTCGAGTTCTGCGACGAGATTCAATACGCGGTGCCAGGAAACGATGGCAAGTTCAACAACACCGAGCTAGCCAAAACATACGACAAGCAAGCCAAGAGCATATATGACAACTTCCTCAAAGTCATGCAGCAAATACAGTGCGAAGCTGACAGGACATCCCGATACTCGCTCGCCAGAACATGCGAGGACTGCAAAAGAGCCTACAAACGATGGCTTTGCACCGTCAGCCTCCCCCGGTGCGAAGACTTTCTCAGCGGATCTCCCTTCAGCGTCGTACGAAACGTAAACCAGGCATTCCCTAACGGCACCTTCTTGCCGGCCGATATCCGTCAGGAACTGGCCAAACTGCCGTCGCAGAATGCATCACGCAACGCGTTCATCGACCAGACCATCCAACCAGGACCGTACAATGAACTCATGCCCTGCGAAGATATCTGTTACCAGGTGGTGCAGAGCTGTCCTGCGGCCATTCAGTTCAAATGTCCGCAGCCGGGCATGTATGGCTTCAACATGACGTATGGAGTCCGGGTCGCCAACAGCACCGTGGTGTCGTGTAATTTTCCGGGTGAGGCGAGAACGCCAACGAGCGCGGGGACGGTCGCGATGCCTGGCTTGGCGCTCGCCGCATGGGTTGCGCTTTTTCTACTTGGCTTGTTAGTGGTGTGGTGAAGAACTGATGAGACTCGGTTGGGCAGAAGATGTGGCGGAGATGAAGGAAAAAGGAAGCATATTCAGCATGATTGGCGTAATGAAAATAGTCATGGGACGGCGTTGATGAAGCGGCTTTTTTGTTAAGATTTTGTTCGACATACTATTCCATCTAGTCTAGGTACCTGCCTCATTTTCTTACTCTTGCCTACCTATACATAGGTAGGTACATACTCTTTTTATTCAATTCTCTTCACTTTACACCAATTTCACTGCATGCGACGACGTTGGCTCATATTCTGACCCGTTTTGCGACAGGATTTGGGTATTCGCTGGGCGACAATCTGGCGGACATGTAGTTTTCCGATGATATCCTGTGTGAGTCAATAGGTACATGGAGTAGGGCGAGTTCAACCCGACGGACGCGGGACGGGAATACCGTCGCCGGCGGGCGATACGATGTGATTCGGTGCGGCGCGATGCGGTGCGATGCGGTGCGATGCGGTGCGGCAACAGGCTTTTGAAACGGAGTGTCATGGGCCATGGCGTCCCTGGCTCCAGGGTTGGGGGGTCCCTTCGGTCGCTTCAGGCCACCTTTTAGGTTTTGACATGTTAATTGCCTTCAGGCCCCAGGGGTGTACCGACCCACTTGACTTGCACGACAGCTTGCAGCTTTGCCAGCTTGCCGCATCTCGTCTCGCCCTACTCTGTCCCTTGAAAAGCAAGGCCTCATCTTTCTTCTACATACCTTTTCCCCATTGCTTGAGTGGTCTACCAAATCGTGGACATTCTGCATTTCTCGACTCACTCGTCTTCTTCTTCGATCTATTACCCCCCTCTTCTTCTTCTCGACAGGTATCCGCCTCCTCATCGCGATGCTGTTCTCCTCGCTACTCCCCGTGCTTGCTCTGCAGGTCTTCGGTGCATCCGCTGTACGTGAAGCGCGCCTTCTTTTCTGCCCACGTGTCCAATGGAGTTTATGGAGAAATGTGGTCAAGAGTACTAACATGCCTGTCCTGATCAGGCTGATGATGCCGCTGCCGCCAACGGTCGCGCTCCCTCGTCGCAGCCGGAGCTCAAGGCCAGCGTGAAAACAACATTCCCCGATGCCGACGTCCTGGGCGTGCGCCTCGTCAACGGCCACGCGACAACAGCTCTAGTAGAGTTCACCAACCACGAGGATGGCCCTATCCAGGTCGCTTTTCTGGCTGGCTTCGTCGCCAACCCCAAAGCGCTCCCCGAGGCCTCGCTCGAGTATCAGAGCATCCTTCATAACTTGACCGCCGTACAATACAACCATGCCATCGAGGCCGGCGAGACCAAGAGCCTCACCTACCCGTTCGTTCTCGACATGCAGCCGCAGGATGTGAAGCTGCAGCTCGCCGCTGTGGTGGCCAGCGGAACGAACCAAGTGCACCAGATTGTGGTGCACGAAGGCCCTGCTTCCATCGTTGAAGCTCCTACGAGCCTTCTCGATCCTCAAATGTATGTTGTTCCGTCCTCGTCATGATGCCCAACTTACTTGCACGAAGCTGGCCCAAGCATGACCTGAAGCACGGCAATCGCTAACAAGCACCCATCGCGACAGCATCTTCCTCTACCTGGTCCTCTCCGGCGTCTTCGCCGGCACGCTCTACTTTGTCTACAAGACATGGATCGAAGCCCTCTTCCCCCCGGCCAAGCGCACCAAGACCCCCATCGGCAAGAAGGCCAAGAAGATTTCTGCTGATGCCGACGCCGCCCTCTCGGCCTCCGACTCGACCAGCGCTGCTACCGGCTCCAAGACGTACGACGAGAGCTGGATCCCCGAGCACCACATGCACCGTCCGGTCGCGAAGCGTGTCAGATCTGTTGCCAAATAGGGGATCGACATGGCTTGTACTTGTCTCGTAACGTGATAAGATGTAATGAGATGTTTACCCGAGTGTGCGCCGCAGTGATGAGGGTGTTTTTTTTTATGTAAGCTCGATATTGGGGTAGAGAAATGCGTGCGCATGTGCACGAAACAATGATCAGTGTACCCATTGGAGGTGCAGTATACGATGCCAGACGATATGTAGATGTATTTGGAAAGACAAAACTCTGAGCATATGAACAAAATAAAAGGGAGCAACTTGCAAGGGCTCACTGCGAGAAGCCCATTTCGGGTTTAAAATTTCAAAGAAACACCTCACCTCATGGACCGATATTGCTGCTTTCAAGTACAGGAAGCACTCCGTGCAAGTCCCCTAGTCGTGACTCGTGACTCAGGACTCAGTACTTAGAAGTGTCAGATGCACCCTGCGCGATTGCCGAAAGAAAAGCTCGCATGATTTACATAATTCACCGTTCGGTGACATGTTGACATACCTTTGAGGGAACGAAAAAGGCAAGAAGCTTAAGATCGGTCATAAAATTCGATTGCGCGTGGCTAGAGCACATGGCCAACACTTTTCCATGGAAACTGAGCTCTTTGCTTTTTGCGGCTTCAGGAGTGGGCATCCCGGGCTGCAGCAGTTCCTTTTTTTCCGGCAAGGTTCCCCGGAAAAGTATACATCAAATTGCTTTGTTTACTCTAATACACTGTACAAGGTAGCGAGAGGCACGTTCATCCATCCTAATCAGTGATGGGGATGCTCTCCACAGAGTGTGCCAAACAAGACGACGTTGACATTGAGGGGCGCATTTATTAGTGAACCACCAGTGACCACAACGGTCCAACGGGACGGTGTCAGTATGTGACGGGTTCGTCTATTCATTGGTACATACCTGAAGAAATCTACCCACTCGTTCATACTAAGTACCTACCTCTTCGACTTCATGTATACATTTTCATCTGCAGAAAAAGCCACACATTTCTAGCTATCTATCTATGTCTATTCTAACACGCCTGCCTCACGTCACCAAGTCGAGAATCACGAGCACATACCCCTGAAACGGCTCTGTGTTCCCGCAATCTATCTACCCAGTGTCAATGCAGTCGATCCAAGTGTATACCAAGCTTCCCATTTGAAGTGATTAGTACAAGCGTGCGTGTTGATCAGCACTAGCCCAAATCGTGTAAATATTGCGTGATGGCCACACAAAGCTCATCAAGACCCTGGGCAGAATCACGTCAATCCTGTACACGTACGTCGTGGCCTCTTCGTAGTGTCAACCCGCGCCACAGCCGCCTCACCAGCCAAATAATTCATGACTGCCTTCTCCTGCATCTTCCCCGCCGCCTCGTCCCCTTTATGATGCTTCGCATTCCCCGCTGCCCGCGCAGCAGTGCCAAACAGACATTCCCACAGATCATTCTTGTCGACCATTTCGCCCGCCGATGTATCCTTGCTCATCAGCTTGGACAGGGCTGCGTGCTCAAGCTCCAGCGTATTGGCTGCTTCAAAGCTGGCATCGAGTATGTCCGGCGTCGCCGCGGTAGCCTTGTTGGCCTTTCTAGACTTCCTGGTCTTCTGGGTCGTGTTGGCCTGACCAACGCGGCTGTTAAGGCCTCGTCGTTTACCTAAGTGCTTCATGCGTCGCTGCACGGAGAGGTTGTACACGCTCTCTTCCACCGTGCCCGACACGAGGTACAGCCAGACGGTCGTCTCGCGCTGCTGCCCGATGCGATCGACCCGTGCAATTGCCTGCAGTTCCAGGGCGGTGTTGAGGAGCGGCTCACAGAGGAAGACATGGCTGGCGTTGACGAGATTGAGTCCGCTGGAATGAGCCCGCGCGTGGAGAAGAAATACCTGGATGTCTGGGTCCTCCTTGAACTTGGCAATGCCTCTGGAATCGTCAATGGACGCGTGTCTGATGCGGAATCGTCCAAAGGCATTGCGCAGAATCTGGAGAAAGTCGTGATATCTGTGTCGAGTTAGTACGTACAAGTATGGCGGGGCCGAGTTTGTTTTGAAGGGGGAGAATAAAAAAGACGAGGGTCAAGTGGAAGGGGGAGAGGGAAAGCACCATATCCCGAAGAGCAGAGCAGAGCTCTACAAAATCATCGAATGGGAGTTGGTGGTACATGTGTGGCATTCAAGTTCAATAATCAGACTACGTACTGAGAAAACACGATGCATTTCGCTCCAGGGTCCGATACCCTCAGCCACGACAGATGCCGAATTAGCATGTCAATCTTGGTCGTATACGACGGCCCATCCAGGTCAATATTTTGAATCTCGGCCAGTTGCTTGGCATCGAACTCGGAGTAGATTCCCGTCGTCAGTGCGGTTGACAAAGATGACAACGGCTCCATCTTGCGTCTGCTTTGCACTGTGGTCGTCGTCTCCTCACTGCGAACCTGCAACTCCTGGGGCTTGATGACAATGTTATGCAAGTTGGACGACTTGAGTTCTTTCTTGCATACGGGACAGTTGTGGCGAGACTTAAACCACAGCGTAATGCATTCTTTGCAAAATTGATGTCCGCACACGGTCAGGACGCCCATCACAAAAGGCATTTGGCAAATGACGCACATGCGTGGCTCATTGGACTTGGAACCCGCGTCCCTCAGGTTCAGAAGATAGCGGTGCTTGGACTCGGCGGAGGAGAGCTTCTCGCGCAGCTCATCCTCGGTTTGCCGGAGCTCGTCAATGATTTCATCGGTCTTGGGGCCGTTGTAAGGGAGCACGGCATCAGACACGGCCTGTAGCTGGCGATAGTACTCGACTCGGGCATTCATGGTGGCCTTGAAGCCCTCGATTTCGGATTCCAATGCGGACACCGCCTTTTTTTGCTTGCTCATCTGCGCCTGTATAGACTGGAGCTGGTCAGAAGCAATTTGTGCCTCGAGGGCCTCGCGACTTCCCGGGGTAGCATCGGGTGATAGTCGCGATTGTAAGCTGCGAAGTTCAGTCACAGCAGCCCGCATGGATACAGTCGGCATCTTCGGGTCCATCTTAGCTCTCAATTTCAGCATCTCAAGCATCTTCTCCGGCGCAGGCCCATGGCCAGCTGTTGCCAGTCTCAGAGACGTCTGCGTTTCGTGCTTGGAAAGTTCATTGATCTGACCAATTATAGCATCGTGGCGATCAGAAATTGCAGCTCTCAGAGTAGTCACGTATACCATGAGCAAATCCTGAAACTTGGCAGAGTCTCCAAGCTCTTCTCCAGTACCCTCAGCCTGGTCCGTACCCGCATCCGTGTCCGAGCCCGCAGCCTCGTCATCCTCGTCGACTAGAGGCCGCAAGAGCAGTTGTACAACTTCTTCACGCCACTCGTCAATCACGTTTGCCTGTGCGTTGAGCTGTTCGTAGAGCGTCTCCAGATTACTCACAAGGAGCCCACTTTCAATCCCCTTGCGCGGGTTCGCAACGAGCTCGGGTATTTCAGCAAAACTTTGTTGGGAGGCCTTGCGACGGATTGTGTCCATAAAACGGGTCGCTTTGTCATGGCACTCGCGCAGTATCTCTTGTCTCAGCAATTTGGCTGTACCGTAGCCTTCGTCTTCCATTTCTTTGAGGCGCTGAAACTCCTCTGAGCCTGGGTCAGTCATCTCTTTGTTTTCTTTGATTTGAAACGCTGCGTTGGCACAGAAAAACACCGCTCTGTGGTGCAGTTCGAGCGCTGATCGATGTCTTCGGCGATATTCACCAATTTTACCTTTGGATTCCGACTCGTCGTCCGACTTCTCCTCCTCTCCACCCTCGAGGCCCGGTTCGCACGCCATGCCGACCGCCTGCTCCCCGCCAGACTCGCGAATGGCATCCATGAGTTTTTCTTTGGCATTTAATACTAGTTTTTCAGTATCTCTCCTCACCTCAACCCATAGTGCCATAGCCTCTTTCACACGAGGGCCATTCTCATACAACTGGCCTCTTGTCAAACGAGTGAGCAGGTACACTCTCTCTTCTGCTCTGATGAAGTTTTCGCTTTGTACCAACATCGCAGTGAGAACTTCGTCCACGGTTTGGATCGGCTTTGACTTGTGGCAACCTAACAAACGGCGACTATGAATACCAACCTCTGGATGTAGTGTTGTTTGACGAAGACGATTCAGCCATGTTCGCATGGCAGACTCGTATTGTTCCGGATTCCAATCATCTGTCTTCGGGGTACCGTCAACATGAAGCCCGCATTGGTCGGCCATGTCCTTGAATAGCGACTGGTAATGCTGCTCTTCGATGGCGGTGAATGGCATGCTGATAGCATACCTCTTCTGCGGTGGCAACATTATCTCGTTACGGACAAGGGACTTTGTGTGTCGCAAGGCGATGAAGCCAAAAAGTTGCCGAAATAACGGTTTGTATTTTGCGAGCAAGTCTAGCCACACCTGAGGTGCAGAGACGTACGGTACGTAATCCAAAATGTCCAACAGACCAAAGAGGTCTGTGACATTATTCTTTACTGGAGTGCCGGTGATACCCCAGGCGTTGATGCGAGGAAGGACCCGCACCACCCAGGCTGCCTGACCATACCCATTCTCAATCATTTGGGCTTCATCAAGGCATATCCTCCACCATGAGATCATGACCAACGGAGACTTCCGGCGACGGTAAACTCTCTCATATCGTCGAGACCTTTCCGGTGGTTCGTATGCATAATGCAGCTCGTCTGAGAGGACAGAGTACGTTGTGATGACCACGTCGTATCCACAAAGATCTTCAGCCATTGCTTCATCATCCTCGTCAGGCATTTGATTGCACCCTTTGTAGTGCTTTATGCTCAGACCAGGCGCATGCCGCGCGATTTCGGAAATCCACTGTTCAAGTAGTGATTGGGGGGCGATGATAAGAGTCGCCCCCGTGGAATAGACCCCATTCCCACCGGTATCATTGCTGACTCCTGTCTGAAGGTTGGGACGACGATGTAGAAGAACAAGACTAAGAATCTCTAGGGTTTTTCCCAGACCCATCTCCTCCGCCAAGATACCTCCCTTGACAACTTCATCCGCCCTTTGATACATTTTCCGGTCCCTCGTCACTATCTGGAACAGGTCACTTACGAAGACTTCTTTCCCATTGGCGTCTTGCACCGTGCGAAAACAGTCCATCGACGGCGAACGTGGCTTTGGGGACAGGGGCTGAAGTATGGCTTCATCCCGCGACCACATGACGCCCTCTCTGGCTAAGAGCCATTGTAGAGTTCGCCTCTGATACGGAAAGAGAGTCGACTCAAGCCCTGGTACATGAATGTCCAACGTGTTGTCATCCGGCGAAGGAACGTAGGCTGCCTCATAGAAATGTGCTGGAGAGCTCACAGACTGATTCCTGTGATCCGTATTGGGCCAAAAGCTGCCGATGAGACGACTAGTCATACGTCTCTCGCGGGCACTGGGAAATGAATCACAGGGCGAAGGCGTCTCGTTCCAATACAATCGGAGCGACATATTGAACGTCATCAGTCCGCCCCGGCACGTAAAGGTCAACGCCGTCTCGACCCATATGTCGCCAGGACCTTCCTGTTTGTTCTTCGCGCCTTTAACGTCGAGAATGAGAGCAAGTTTGCCATCTTCTTCCTCCGGTTTCAACGAGAAAAGAACAGAGAAAAGGCCGGCCGGAGACTTAGGGTGTGATGCGACCAGTAAGCTTCCCGGTTCGCTCACCGTGATATTCAAGAGCTCGTTCGCATTGTTGCTGGACCTTACGACATCGGTGTGGTCTCCTCTCTGTACGCGACGAGTAAACCGTGTATTTGCAGTGGCGACGCAAATTGCCGGAAAGGGCTCGGTCATCAGTTTGCGACGCTTCGAAGGCTGTCCATCTAGTACATCAGTAGCATCTTCTCGTGTGTTGTCCCACGGCAGCGCGGCCAAGTATTGTACGACCAAAGTTGGCACCGTTTCTAGGAGGACCGTGGCGCAATTAGCCTGCGTACCGCGCATGTTATTCACGAGGCAATATTACCTACCATTCACGGCCAGCTTTACACATTCCACAGCAGCCACCTTTTTGGATGAGCGTCGCCGTGCCTTGGGGGGCATTTTCGGGTCGTTTCTCCCAGAGAAGGGCGAGGAGTGTGTTTTTGACGTTTCAAGTTTAATATTGATGCGCGTTCAGAGATTCGAGACTATCCGAGTTCATTGAGGGAGAGTGTGACAATTTGGCTTTTTCTACCCATGGTGTGCAGAGAGAAGTGAAGTGAGCTAAGTGTCAGAATGCGCACGACGACGAGTGAAAGGAATGCAAGTCATGATAAATGGCAGCTGCCTCACACTTCTCGACTTTGTTCGGCACACACAGCCGGCCGGAGCGGAAGATGGACCCACCCCCACGTTAATCAGAAAGCGCGTCAAGTCTTCGGAGCCTTGCTTACGTAAAACAAATTTGTCCCAAGGGCGTTCTTGAGCAGGTCATGTCGAAAAAGTCACCCGTTCTCAATCAAACAGAACATACAAAGAAGTCGCGACACAGCCCCAGCTGTCGTTTCTAGAGGTACGTTCCGTTGTCACGCCCTTTTTTTTCTCCGTGCCGCTTGATTGGAACGTTTACAAAGCTCCTCGGCTGTCGTCATTCGAAAATCACGGCCTCGTCAAGCCTTCCCAGCTTTGCTAACCATGTCTTTCCTTCGAGCAGCAGAGCGGCAGCAGCAGCAGCAGTCATGAGCGTTACCACCACACTGCGAGCTTCATTGCGCCTCTTGGCGCCAAAGACAGGCCTCGCCGCCGCGCAGAGACTGCAGATTCGATTCCTACACAAGTCGCGACCTCTGCACCCGATTCCCAAGCCTTGTCCTTTTGTCCCCGACGTACCGACCTTCCTGACCCTCATCGGGCGCGGCCTCAGCAAGCACGCATCCAAGTTCTCGTCGTGGGAAAACCTTTTCTCCGCCACATCGTCTGAACTCAAGGAATTGGGCATCGAGCCACCTCGGGCTCGAAGATATCTGCTTCAATGGATGAACAAGTACCGTATTGGGGCGCTCGGCCCGGGGGGTGATTTCGAACATGTCGAAGACGGGCAGGCCTTGCTGAAGGTAGCCACTCCGCCAGCCTCGGTAATCAGTGACGCGAAATGGGTGGTGAATGTGCCGAGCGATCCCGATAAACTTGCGGCTCTCAAGACCCTACCCAGGCCATTGGGATACAAGGTTGTTGGCCTCAAGTCAATACGTGGTCCCTATGCCTTGCCACTGCCAGGCAATGCTGGTTCTACTGTCAAAGTCACCGAGGGCATGTGGGAGGATCGCCAGAGTGAAAAGGTTAACGGAGGTGAGCGTCGCAGGGCGGAAGTTTTGTTCAAACGTCGCGTCGCGTCGCGCAAAGAAAGGCGGGAGAAGGCACTGAGCTTGAACAGTGGTCAAAGTGGTTAGAGTACAGGGCTGTAATTTTCCATTGTTTCTTATGCTCTTTTTTCTTTGCGCGGGAGTGGCCCCGTTGTATCTTAGACGTGTCTTTCCATGGCAAACTTCTGGCGTTGTGGCGAATTGCACAACTAGCTACGGCTGAAAAGAGTATTGTGGCATTTGTGTTTCTTTTGCTGCTCGGCCTCAGCAGAGCTGGCAGCGGCAAGTATGTGATCTCTTCGCCTCGGAGGCATTCCGGCACCCTGATCATAATGTTGCGACATCGGTCGACAAGATATGTAGCTCTACCCCGACCCTCTTTCGTCTTCCCAAGACTTTTTGGGACGAGCAACGAAAATTACCACCAACTCGAAAATGAGAGCTCGTCAACATGCCTGGCTGTCATTCTCACTGCTCAGAGCATAGATGACGTGCCTTGGAGACCCCCAATTTCAACGAACACAAGTTGACATAACGGGTGCTGCATTACCCGCCTTGAAAATTTCGCTCGTTACGGCGACCCCGCGGAAAAAGCGAGGGCGCAGTCGTCACAGAATCAAAGTCACGACGAACAAGCATAATTTGCGCCTCACTCCCTGCCAGCATCGTATGTACATATGATGATATGCCTATTGTAGTAGCTACCGAACAAGCACAGATTTAGAGACAAAGAAAAGAAGAAGAAGACGGAAGACAGCCCATCCCCCCCTCTAATGACTCCGGTCTTGCATTGCGCTGTCCTGCCCGGTTGCATGATTCTCGTTCAAGGCATTGCGTCCCGTCTCTTGCTGCGTCACTGTAGCCTCTGGCGGCAGATTTTCCTTGTTTCTTGCTTGTGTATTTTCCCTGCCCTGCTCTTGTGAGGCCGTTTGCGCCCGCTCAGGAGCTGGTGATCCTTCTGTTTGTGGTGTTTCCTTGGCCTGCTTTTGTGAGGCCTTTCGCGCCCGCTTAGGAGCCGTTGTTCCTTCCGTTTGTCGTTTTTTCTTGGTCGTCTTTTTTATAGAACTCTTGCGGAGTAACTCCTCTATGCACACAGGGGCTCCATCTTCAGTAATGCCGAAGGAGGCGCGGGCTTTCCACCATGTACTGATAGTGCGTGTCGGTATCTTGAACCAAGCGGACGCCTCACGAATATAGGGACGACGCGAGCCATCATCAAAATAGTGATCGCTTACGCGTGACTCTACGTCATGGATCCGGTGATGTAGTAAGAATAATAACACCTCAAGTTTTCGGCGCCTTGAATAGGTTCGTTGTACGTTCGTAATACGCGTAGGAACAACGTAATCGAGGGGAGCCAAGGGGCCGGGTTTGGGGTTGAGCGTTTGGTGCTGTGGTGGTACGGTTCCGATTCCGTTGCTCGATGAAAGAGTCGATTGCGCCGCCAACGACATCGCGAACGGCGCCTTTCGGGCTATCAAAATAACGCACGATTCAGATGTAAGTTTTGAACCATCTAGCTTAGGTAGATAGGTACCTAGCTACGTACGGGTTTGAGGTTCCTTGTCAGCCAGGATGTACCTAGGTATCTTTTATGTTTTATGTGGACCCACGACCTCATGAGGCTCATGGAAGGCGGCCGACATTTCCACAACATTAGGTACAAATTACAATCATCACAGGCACCCATTACAGGAAATTGATCTCCTCTCGCCGCCGATTACCTGAGGTTCACAGAGTACCAGGTACATACATATTTTATAACCTTAGGTATGCCAGGCCTGTACTCTGTATTCTGTACGAAATTCGGATACTCCGTATATACTAAAAACCCGAGGAGGATACTCAAAACAGAGATTTAACATACCTACCTACGTAGGTATAAGCGTAACTTAGGTATGAAGGCACAACAGAGCTGGGCAAAAATGAGGAGAAATGGAGAACTTTCCTCACATGACCCCTGCCTCATAAGACAGAAGACTTCTCTCGAATTCTCTGGGGATAGCGTTGCTCTGTCCTCGACTCCTCGTACTCTGAAATGCTTTCACTGTACGTGACACGTCCATATGTAGGTAGGCGTCTATGTACACCCCCCTCGTTCCGCTCTTTCCTCCGCCCGGTCTTTCGCCTTTCTTTTCAACCCAGGATCCTTCTCCCAGTCTGTCTTGAATACGCGCGAGGCTGTTCCACTGCAAGCCAACAAACGGGGCATGATGGGAATACGGCCGAAAGGGTTATTGCGTAGGTACTGTTGGGGGCACGAGCCTATTTCTTCGGTGCGCTCTACACTATCAAGGCGAATTGCGTTCACGTTGATGAAGGCCAGTTCGGCTGATCAGATGATGATCTTCACAGGGCTGAATCCTTGATCCCAACTGATTGCTTCGCCATGACTTTGTGATATCCGGTTGCGTGATCTCATGCGGCTTACTCGGACTGCAGGGAAGTCGGTTCTCGGGTCGCCGGACATCATACATGACGTCTTGCCCGCACGAGCGTCTCCTGAGCCAGATATTAACGTTATCCATCGTCTTGCCAAGTACCTACAATCCCATCAGCGCCGCATTTGTCGCAAATATAAGCTACATGACGCATATCATCGGCCTGTATCAACTACGGAAGTCTGGGGTTCCGAGTCTCCGTATTCTTCAAAAAGAAAAGAGGAAATGGAAAGCAAAAACAAGATCTAGCGGTGTTGGCTCTCTGGGTCAATTGCAGGCGTCGCGCCAGCATCTTCTTCCGTGACGGCGCAGAAATAAACGTGAGATGCCCGCTAACAATGATCTTTATACGCGAGACCCTGCATCTGCTCTATGCACTCAAGGCTGGACGATCATTGAATCTAAAGTGCGTTGGAGTTGCTCTAAGGTTTGCAATTGACTTCTCGTTATTACTTATCACAAGTACAATGCTCTTCCAGATCAAGAGAAAACCACTTGAAATTCTGCCATAGACGAGCAGGTACGACTCACGAGGAAGGCAAGAACGAGGCGGAAACCAACAGCGGTCACAGTTCAGGCCATGTCTAAATCTAGGTGGCTTCAGTAGCAATTCGAGATTAGAACTCCCCGTGGATACATCCTTGGACAACTCATCACAACCGCGATATGTACATGTTAGGTGCTAGGATCCTGCCATTGACGATTTCGCCAAGGGAAGCTTAGCTGGCTGGCCAAGAAAACACATGGTATCAAGTGTTTCACATCGGAGAGGCCAGCAAAAAGAGCCGGTATGCATCGGTCCGCGGGACTGATTGCGTGTACCGTGATAGAAATGTGCTTGTTGCGGCTAATAATAATCGACTGCAACTCTGAGGCGCCAGTCCTGGCCTCAAGGTGAATCCGCCACGCCGCACGGTACGCGACTTGCCGAGAAAGGGAAGAATACTGGACCTTGGTGTGTATGTAGTCAAAATTCCCTCTTTATCAATGAGCTGTACAAACCATGGGCCCGCGTTCGTACGCGTCAGACGAGCGAGAAAGCACAACCGGCAATTCAATAATTGACGACAATGGCTTCGGCAGCTTAGGTATCTAGCGGATGAGCGATCGAAACGGCCGCAAGGCTTAATTCCGCTCCACTTGTTACTTTGACCGTAACATTCTGGTAACAAGGTACCTCCTATTTCATCACACCTCGCAGGCACAACGTGCTGCAACGTCCTGCGCCACCACCATCCGCGCAGCGAGGCGTTTGTTATTACGGCGTTTAATCACTAGGCCTAATTCTCAATTAGAGTTTGCTTCCACGCGTCGTGGAAACTGGAGTCTCCCATCCAGCAGTCAGAAGTTAAAACTCTCCAGTGTCCACTCACTCAAGGGCGGAATTATTGCGCGGAAACATACGAACTTTGCCATGTTGATCGCCGTCTAGTTACTATGTACTCTGAGCCGGTGACCCGAAACAGGAAATATAAGCTCATTGGAGAAGGGTCTGGAAGTTACGGAAAAGCAGCATTTCGGCCGAGCTCAGTACGACCCTATCGGCAGAAGCGCAAAACGAATTCGAAGCATCAACAAAGTGCGTGCGCAAAGCAACCTTGCCATTGGATGCGCAAGATTATATGCAGATGTAGGCCTGCAAGCGTTCGGACCATAGGATTTGTCGTCAAGCCGCTGGCAGTGGTTCCAATTTGCCAAAGAGGCTGAACACTCGTCCCAGAGTCTAGAGGGTATGTGATTGTCGTACAATCAGCAACTCGAGGCTTCGCAGCGTCGGATACATGATCGAGGCCTCACTATAACTGTACTTTGACACCCATTCGGGGTACATACGGAGTAGCTACATGCCATGCCACGCTTGGATTACCTAGTCTCAACGCTACCCTTGCCTCGTTAGTAGTCGCATACGGAGTTCTTGAGTCTTGACTCGCCATCATTATCGCAGGCTGCAGCATTCCTGCTTCGTGCGACATCCGGCACCGAAGAGAACGCCGTCCTGGACCGGCTCCGACAAGCCTCAGTACGGACTTCCCGTCAGGGACATGATAGATCCCTATATTTCGTCAGATTACAATTTCGGGGCTAAGCATGCGGGCTACCCGCGAGTGCGTCTTTGAGCCAGCTGCAGATCCTTCAATTAGCAGCAAGCCCGCGCGGGAACAGTCATGTTACTTACGCATCCCCATGATGTTCAGAGTATGTAACAGTTATACGAGAGCCCAGTTTGGTCAGCTGCGTAGGTACATTGCTGCCTTGCCATGTGGAGCAATGTAGCCTCGTCATTAAGGGTTACAATTCAATGTTCATCAGTCTTCCGCAGAGCTATGAGGGGTGAAAGACATACTCATCTCATGATAACAGTGAAGTAGGTACCTAGGTATGTAGGAAAGAAAAGACCCTACCAAGCAGAGAAGGAAGTCTCGTTAGGGTAATAAAGGATGACCATGTTGAGAGCCAGCGTTGCCTGTCATGTCAGCCCTAGTCTAAAAAATACCGAGCTCTTTTGCCTCTGTCGGCACCTCATTGCGCGATCAGCTTCATAACAACGGACCAGACACCGGATCAGACTCAGATCGGACAGCAGACCACGCCAAGGAACACCAGCATACTCTGCTTGTTTGGCATCTTCGACCGCATCTTCGGATAGCGACTCCTATCAGACACGCATTTTCACGCCCCAAGTGGCCTCCTCAGCCCACATCGCTAGAACGTGAATCGAAGGTACCGTTGTGAGTCGTGACCGACCTGGCCACACTCCATCGCCCTTCTTTCTGTCGCTGCACATACGGAGTACCTAAAGTGTGGGCGTGCGTACATTGCATGCGGGACCCTGACATGACATGCCGAAGCCCTGGCCCTGGACAAGGCTGATGTTGCTTTTTCGCTGGCCAGTGGCAACTTCTCCAAGGGCCTGGTCCGGCCCTCAACGCCATGGGAACTCTGCCTACACACCCCTCCATGTTTCTACCGGTACATACCACATCACCACACCGAGTCTCCGGCATGCGTACTCAGTACATATTGGAGACACACTTGCGGAGCATCGTCCTGCAAACTGCGACTTCTGATAAACCGGGCCATACGGCGTACGTTGATGCTGCAGATCAATGAGGGCCAGTGGGGACTCGGAACTCCAAATACCTTGGCCATTATCGTAATGGCTCGACAGCTTGAGGCGAGGGTATCTTACTGAGACTAAGTCTTCGCTGGTTCACTTCCTATTTGGGACCAATAAGATGGAGATTGTGTTTCATCTCTCGTTGTTTAAAACCACATCATGACCTCGCTGTAATGATTTGACAGAAGCGAAGTTGTATATTTTTCTCGCACAAGTTTTATCAAGATTTTGTTACCTATACACTTGCTCAAAATCTTACACTGTTCCCCGAAGAGACTGCATCAAGCTTTGGACTCTCAGTCTATCACTCAATCATATCTCCACTGTCAAAGAAGCCACACTTTTCAGTTCTCGAGAACGATGTCCAGGGCAAATAGAGACGAGCCGCAGCGCCGTCCAAGTGGCTTGCCGTCAGCCAAAAGACATTCCGCCTCCCAGCTGAAGAACCCAAAACATGTATCGTCAGTTTCTCAAGAAGTGGACTGGACAGAAATTTCGGATCCAGAGGAGAGAAGGCGCATTCAAAACCGTGTTGCACAGCGCAGATTTCGTGAGTTCATAAGGAGAATCAGCCTGATCGTTAGCATGTGCCTAACATTGCGCGTCTAGGTGAGAAGCTTCGAGAAAACAAAGAGAAGGCAGAACGAGATCTTCGTAATATAGAAAACGCTGGAAACAGCTATCGTACGCCTTCGACCGCCGACTTGAGCGAAGCTCATGAGCTATCCGGATTACCATGGGGAAGTGTACACTGGGGCATGCCGGTGACAAAAGGACATGAGGATCAGAGTCGGCGAAGCAGCGGCAACGACACATGTATTGCAGACGACCCGTGCCCGGCGCTACAGTACACCACGTATGGATACGAGCCAAACCCGGCACCAATCTATGGGGGTTTTCAAGAAAATTATTATCAAAGCTCACAGTACACATACGAACCGGCGAGTCTGCAACTTTACAATATGGGGCCATACTGAATACTCAGTGTCGGAGTCAGTGCTTGGCAGGTTCAAGTGGAATGGGCGTACTTTGCTTTCTTTAGCCTTCTTCAGCTGTCTTTTCCTATTTGCATATTTCAATTATTCCTCTTTTCTCTCTTGTATTCTCTGTCTGTGTGTACTTTGGGTGCGAAGCCTAGGCCGTCTGGCGCTGGCCGAAGGAGGGTGGCGGCGGGCGCTGACTTGAGACGCGCCCCAGAAGCTCTTGCAAGTTGCGAGACATAAAACCCCACAATCCGAGTTTATGTTGGTGTGCGGCGGCCCACGGGAATGGTAAAAATATGATAGGCAAACCGATGGGTTTAACGACTACATATAATTACTCAACATGCTTATAAACAAGTCGCCTCAGGCGTATTCCATGCTCACTGGTCTGCCATCTCCTAGCTGCGATGCCGCATGTGCCTACGATACGTATGTACATACATACCTTTGTGTACGTTCACACACAAGTTAGTTATGTTCGGGCGGGCGGTAATCTTCCGCTGGTAAAAGTGACACATACACCCCCCTCCCGGTCGATGTCGCAGCGGTATGTAGACTACAAAACGACGCCATGCACCCAGGGAACGTGTGATGCAAAGCACGATCAAAAGGCCCTGTTTGCCCACCTTTCAAAGCTTGCAAGTCTCCGAAATCTTGCATATGGAACTAGTTGCTCAGATGCATTGTCTTGGTTCCGCGAGGCACTTCCGGTGGGACCACCATTTGGCATTTCACGAGACGTCGAATTCAGCAAGCCGCATCTGCGAACGAAGCTGATCATCGGGATTTTTATGCATACATTGGAAAAAGCGGGAATTTTCTTTTCCTTCTTCTACACGCACGGAGAGGCCGGCGAAACATTTGTTTCGTCTTTCACAAGAAAATGGTTTGCATAACTTACACGGTGTAAACGATTTAAGAGAGGTGAGACACCCTGTACATATTATGCATAGTATGCAGAGGTAAAGGAGACATCTGCGATTCTGCGTGTGTAGATATCGATGCTGGTTGTGCTCACATTTTTGGGCGACATTCGTATCTTCTGCAATAGGCTATAACATTGCGTGACATACTGTATTATAGTATCATACAGAGGCCAAACCACGCGAGAAACGCGTGTCCGATCAGAGTGCGTGATGAGGTAGGTACGCTCAGCTCAGCTGCTCAGCCCAGTTGCGCGGGGCTGGAAGTTTCATCAACTTGCAACTTCAAGGGACTCGGGACTCGGGTCTCGGAAGTGAGTGAGTGGCCCTCCTGGCCCGAGCCCACGGCCCGCGGGTATTGCGGGTATTGCGGGAAGGAAGGGCGGCTGAGGCTGAGTCGGGAGTCTGGACCCAGGTCTGCCTCGCGGCCGCCACGAACAGGCCAGGCCTTATCCTTCCGCAGTGCTAGGGCGTACGCAGTGTTGGAACTTGGGACGAATGTTCTGGGCCAGAACTTCTGTGCGAGCTGCAAGCGCTGGAGGCGCGAAACAGATAAAAGCAACTCGGTCACGCTCTCATTTCGTGTGGTCTCAGGCGCGAAACACCTGATTTGTCTCTCTTGCATTGGTTGAATATAAGTGGTTTCTTCAAGTTGGTTAATTAGTGGCATGCTTAGGTTGAGAGACAAGCTGTTGTCAGCAGCTAGGCGTCTAATCCAGAGAGTCGAGACTGCGGCAATGATGCGGAGCGCCGTCGGAAGTTCCAGGCTCCAGGACTCCGACTCACCAGGAGGTTGTCGCCGCGTAGGAATTGGTGGGACACACTCTTTCTGATTCCCATCCGGCCCTTCTTTTTACCTTCATCAACGCCAAAGCTACAGTCAAACTGCGCTTACTCGCTCGAATCTTCCTTCAAGACAAGATGTAACAGCGAAATCATTTCAGGAGGCATGCCAAAACAGACCAAGGAAGCTATGCAAGATGCAATTTAAGTCGTTATCTCAGGTGCATCTACACGGAATGTTGCAGCCACATAAGAGGCCCATCCTTCAAGACTTCAGGATCGATCAGAAGGCTGGACAATAATATAAATTGTAAGACAACATCATCGGAGGCTGTTCAAGAACAGGACGCTCACCTGATAAGCTAATTTCTGAATTCAAGCCCAAGATGTGTAGGGCGAGGCGTCCTTCCCGTCGCCAGCTTGAGGAACTTGCGACTTGTGTATTGTGGCTGCCGGGGAAGACTTTCAATTCATTAGAACACAATGGCTTGAAGTCTTTTTTTTTTTTAATCAATCCAGAAACCAGACTATCAGAGGCAAGTCTTATGGTTCCAAGCGCAATGCGCATTAATACCAGACTCAGCTGCTCAAGTGGACAGAATCTTCTCTAGGCGGAAATATCATAAATTGTCCCATCGGGCCCATTTGGACCACGACACGCATTGGCTTGACTTAAACGTATTGAGGTCAATTTCCATGCCAGATATGCGTAATTGTGTACAGTGTACAGAAATTCAACGGAATAGTTTCCTGATGTAGGGTGTCTTGACGCGACGCGATGGAGAGTTGAGGAGATTCGTTGGTCTTTTGTGCCGCCATTGCACCAACCTCGGTCCGTTGGCTGTGATCACTGATACAAACAGGGACACCTCAGAGTACACACTGCGAGCGGAAAACACTGAACGACACGTTTTATCCAACGTTGAGATGAGAATAGCAATCACAAGTTACAACAGTGATCACTGATACGCATGCTTAATTTCACTCTTTTCTCAAGGCGGTAGAATTCCTGATGAAGGAGGTGGCAAAATACAGAGTTAAGGACAAGTTTTGGACGTGGATTTGAAAAGACACATACATCGTGGAGAGACAAGAATGTCTCGCTCAGAACCTAGTGGGAAGAACAGCATTGCAGAATTTCTTCGACCGGAGAATCCGAAGTCGTGTTGGCCGTCGAGTACAAGCTGCCACTGTGCCGCAAAAGCTGCCAGTTGCACTACTCGCAGCGGCGCTGGGCAATACGACCAAGATAAATCCAGATACGGGTATCGTCGACGGCGGCGGCGAGGAGTTCGGGATAAAGTAACTTGTTCCCGTGATCATCGCCCAACTGATTTCCGTCCTGGTGTATCGACACTAGGGAAGCCAAGGCTTTTCTGCACCTTGGAAACGACCCCTCTCGTGTCGCATACCACCTTTCCTGCCCTGGGTCTGGCTGATGTCTATAGCGATGATCATGATGACAGGATGCATCTTGGTGCTGTTTCAAATTTTCTCAGCTCCTCGCGTTTGTGGTGCAGGCGATTCAAGCCCCCAAGCCAACTAAAGAGTGGGATATTGCTGCTCCGGAACTCGCTATATAAGTATTGGGGCTTTCAATTGATTAAGCCTTCATGATTCTATAGACTTACTTAACCACACATTTTTGACATTTTAAATGGCCAGATTGCGAAAAAGTGAAATAAATAGGTGTGGTGATCCAAAATGTGTCCAATTTGGCGTTGGGCGTTATTTTCTTGGTGGGGCTGTACATATATAGAAATTGAAGCTTGTGGAAGTACAGAATAAGAAATGTCGAAATCCAAAGAGGCTACCAGACTTGATTCTTCATGATGATGCCTTGGCTTGTGTTCGGGGCAACCCGTGTAATCCTCTATGCGGCATTTTTCGGCAGGTTGTGCAACCAATTTGGTGGGATACGTTACAACTTACAACTTACACTAAGCCCAACGGGTACCCAATATTACACGACAAACAGGCTGGCAAATGGCTGGTCAGTCTCTGCTGTCACCTGTCAAGAACAGCTGTCAGCGGTTCCAGATTGGGACAACAAACAGCAATGACGATTCTAAGATGAGGGGTATTGGATCCCGAAGGATGATCACAACAGTGAACACTGTGAATCACAGCACATACATTGTTCCCTCCTCTCTCCGGGCTTATATAGTCCACGACGGCTCCACGGCTCCCTCTCAAATTCTCAATGCTTCCGATTCTCCAACCTGACTCTTCACGGCTATACACCGGATCGTCAAGATAACGTAGGTACCTCCTACCGCGAGGCTCACTCATTCCCCCGCACAAAAGGTCTTGCTCCTGAAGATATCGAAATCACCTCCTCAATGACCGGTAGGTTGCAACATGTTTCTCGCTCCTTCGGGCGCTTTACAAACAAATAACGCTGCATGCATGGATCGTAACTAACCTTCATCTCCTTGCATAGATCCATTAAGGAGCGCGACCGGAGCCGACTTGCAGGAGCTTTTGATGACATAGACTCGCCGGGCAGACGGCACAGACGCTGCGCCGCTGCGGAAGCCCAGTTGCATCATCATGAGAACGGCCGTTGAATAAGAGCGACTATTTCAAAGAGAGACATGCAGCTGAGGTTAAGGATTCGTAGTAGGTTGTTTCCCCGTGTTGAGTCAAATTAAGCCGCAGATGCGGAAAATCGAAGGCGCCCGAAACTCATACGCTGTGGAAATTTTTCGGAGAAAAATAATTGGACATTTTGGATAAGTAACTATCGCAACTCGTGCTCTCTTTAGACGAACGATTGGCGGCTCGCCCATCATGGCTGAAAAAGCTTGCCCATAAAGTCGAACACAGGACAAATTTGTACCCAGGTGATACGAACTTTCATTATCATCGGACTGTTCGTAAACTGACGACACATCTTCCTCTTTTTTCACATGCTCATGTTTCCATAGAGGGAGCTTCTCCAGTCAGGAGTTGGTTTGGGAGCTTGAATTGCCTGGACAGTGAACGCTAAGCGCTGTGACACAGCACTGAGATGCATATTGCCATCATCCATTCACGTCAGAGCTAGGGTATGACACATGATATTCAACAGTAAAGGCGTCGTCGTCTCTAATGTGGAGGAAAATCATGGCTTCTCCGGTGCCGACAAACCCATAGCGGAGGCTTTTTTTCACCATGGTCGCTAACAGCTGGGTGACGCACTCTGCAATACCTGTTTTCTCGTCGCTGTTGTCGCCGGTTATAACCCTAAGCTTTGGAATGCACGGCGAAGTGCAAATTCGCGACCATATGAATGGTCATGATGTTCAGACAACCGCGAGTCAAATCCGCATCGAAATTACTGGGCCAAATCGGCAGAGCTGACCTATTCTGCCATTCAGAAGAGATGGAACCGAAAAATTCGAATTCGGGCATCTCGTGTGAATGGCCGAGCGCAAGTCGCCGTTTACGCTGCGACGTACAATGATAGGAGCGGCGCTGTCCGATGGCGAGATTGACCTAGAAAAGGGTATCACAGGCGACAACAACGACGAAAAATACTTATTGCAGAGGTCTTCACCCAGCAATTCGCGACCATGGTGGACAAAGGCCGCTATGGATGGGTTTGTCGACACCAGAGAAGCCATGGTTTCCCTCCACATTAGAGACGACGAACCCTCTACTGTCGAGTATCACCTGTCATACCCTAGCTCTGACGGACGTGGATGGGGATGATGGCAAAATGCATTCAGTGCTGTTTCACAGCGCTTTGCTTTTACGGTCCAGGCCATTCAAGCTCACAAATCAACTCCTGACTGGATGGCTGCTACCGAGAAACTCCCGCTATGGAAACACGAGCTTGTGAAGGGGGGAAATATATGGTGATTTGTCATGTTCCAAACAGCCGGATGATAATGAAGGTTCGTACTACCTGGGTCACTGGTATGCACATAGTAGATTTGTCCTGGGTCCGAGACCGTCCGACTGATGGGCAAGCTTTTGCTTTTGCAGCCATGAGCGAGTCGCCAATGCTTCGTCTGAAGTTAATGTATGGTGCGATGGTAACTTACCCAGGGTTTCTAACTGTTCCTCTGCGAAATCTTTCCACAAGCGTATGATACTCGGGCGCCTTCGGTTTTCCGCATCTACAATAAATACTACGTGTCAACCCCTCCTGGAAAGAACAACGCCCAACGCCACATTAGGCACATTTTGGATCACCATACGTGTTTATTTCGCTTTTTCGCAGTCTGGTCATTTAAAATGCGAAAAAATGCGTAATTGAGCAGAGTCTATAGAATCATGGCTTAATTCATTGACTGCATCAATTTCTTGGATACCACCCGTTGGAATCTATCATTGCCTGAAGACGGCGAGGCACGTCGTTGACAAGGTCAATAACAAGCTTCATATCGAGTTCATCCCAAACATTTGTCGCAATTTTTCCAAGGTGCTCCGATGCGGCCTGGCACTTCTTCATATGCGCCATATTCAGATTACGTTTAAAGATTTGCTGTTTCAGGCATGGACCAGAGGTTCTCAATGAGATTCAGCTCAGGGCTGAATGGCGGCCAGTCCAGAGGAGTCACCCTTAGCTTTTCCGTCTTCGAGGCAACTGGCAAATCATCCCGATTCTAGCTGCGTGAACCGTCACATTGTCATGCAAAAAGATAGTGTCACTATCGAGAATGCTTGAAAGGTATTCTTCAGTGCGATCACGGTAGATGGCGCTTGTGAAGCCGCCTCTCTGAGTCGGGGTCCCCTGGGAGGACGACGATGGGATCCTGATTGCCATAGCGAAATCCGGCCCAAAACATAAAGATGTGCCGGGTTTGTTTTTATTCTAGCTTTTACATAATCGAGCTCGATTGCTTTTGAGCCTGGCATGAGCCCATTCCCCTGCTTGAATACCGAGTTGTTGTAATCACATGTTCAAGGTGCAAGCCCACTCCCGGATCTGTCCATCGCCGCGCTCAACAGCGCATTCATCTGCCCATCAAACGCGACGAAACTACGCGAGCGGCTTGTCACGATACTTGAGCGCGAATTGAAGCATTAGTTGGGCATATTTCTCGGTGGGAAACGGGCGTTGTGCGGCTTCGCGATGCATGTCTCCCCTTGCCTTGAGGTGTCGTGCAATTGTATCCGTAGAAGCATGAGGCACGCATCTTCCTGAAGCTCTTTGGTCGTATTAAATGGTTTTTCGTTTGTATGTGTCCGGAGTGTGGACTCTGAATGCGTCGCAAATCGTGTCTTGTTAGCTTGGTCGGGTGCCATCACCTTTCAGGTGAGATCCCCAGTAAACCTTATTTTAATGCCATGATGAGGCTTGGAGGATTCCCTCGTCATTAGCGATCTGCGCGCCTGATTTGCCTGCTGTTAAAAAGGCTGCGACATTGACTGCTCAAAGATGACAGGTTGGTTCGTGAATGAAGACGCGTCGCGCCGAAAAGTGGAGAAAGCTTTGTGTACCAGTCTCAGAGGGTTCACCGCTCGGCAGAATTTGGGTGACAATCACTTTTTCCGAAGATAACCTCTGCGGCGCATGGCAGAAGATGGACAAGACAAAAATCACCACAATGACGGGCGGAATCAGCACCATCTTTTCTACGCTGAGCGGAAGACAAGCTGTCAGACTGCCATTCAGACCGACTGCGTGGAAGTTGTCGCCTTTGTGTGTGCATCGTTCGTTCCAGACGTCCTTCTGCCAACGTCGCAAATCCGATGTAGTCTCCAAGGCTAGCTTTTTTCCTGAAGCACTCGCATCCGACAACACAGCGTCCGACCGAGCAATCGATTGGGACTCGGACATCAGCACACGTGAGAGGATTCCTATACCAAAAGGTGTAAAAGGTATGTAGCCGTTCTGCTGGCATGAAGACGCGCGACCTATTCATACAGAGTTTCCTCATTCATATCTGACCCAATGCCCCCCCCCTAGGTTGCTCTGCAACGTATCTAGCTCTCAGCTGACATGATGCTAATAATTTTTGAAAAAAACACGTAGACCCATTCGTCAAAAAGATAAAATATGTCTTGAGCGAGGATAAGTCGCTGCCCAGCGATGCGCTGGAGACGATGCCCAATTTTTCCAAGTCGGAACGGAGGAACCTGAGGAATTTTGCCACGCTTAAAAAAAAAGAGAAGGGGAGAAAAAGGATGAAACTGGACAAGCTGCTGTCGCAAGCGAAAGTGAAGGAAATGAAGGCGAAAAGATTTGCCGCTGATGCTAAGGAGATGTACGACCGGTACGAAAGAATGAAGGAAGCCAAGAGGGTGAGTTCAAAGCCAACAAACCGAATGAGTCCAAAATCTCGTAACTAATGAGCATTGTGCAGTTGTACGACGGCTGGAAGGAAGAGATAGCACGCGAGGCTGCCGCGAAGGGCGATGCGACCATGAAAGGCGGTAGTGAAGCTACGCCCAAGACCTCGTCATCGTCATCCGTGATGTCCTCATCGGCTGGTCAAAACTCCGATCACGGTGGACCAATAAAGCCCGAGTGGTAGACAAGTCGGCTAGCACTGTGGCGCAATGAGCTGGGAAGAAAGAAGGTGGCTCTGTGGGCGACGAAGGTTGATCTATCTAATGGTGCAGCACTGTAGATGGCATCCGGACCCGTCTGCAAACTTGGATGGAGCTCGTGCATGTGCATTTGAGGCCGCGCTGGATTGACTAACAGCAAACCAAGAATAGCCCACAAACAGCTCTTCGTAAAGGCTCTTGCACGGCAACTCAAAAAATTGACAAAATCAGCAAAACGCTGGGTTGACAAACTCCATCTCTTGTCAAGGGCACAATATGCGCTGAAATAGCGCGACACGGAATGTCTGAGGGTGCCATGAAGGTGCGCCGCGTATTACGATTAGGAAGCGCCTCACGTTCCAAAACAGAGTTCTTTAATCAGAAGAATTCCGGACAAAGGAAGAGAGAAAAGCCCGAAAAGGGAAAGAAAAGAGCTATAAAAAGAGACTCCATTTCGTTTAGAAAAGAAGGATCTCTGTCCTTCTTTTGTATATTAGATGTATCAATCCAATGTCGAATAAATCCCGTGTTGAGTAAATCCTATACCGATTAAATCCAATGTCGAATAGTTCTGATATCGAATAAGATAATCTTGCGCTTCAATATATTTTAGAATCGCGACACCCTAAACAGGAAAACAGTGTCCCAAAGTAGGTGGAGCAGATAGAGGCGAGGTTGCGCAAGTCATCTTGTCGCAACAAGTGAGGTAGTTCATGAGCCCAGGCCCCGACGCTGGCGAGTGCCTTCCGCTTTGGCCTTCATGCCTGTCTCAAACTGGCGCCGGATGTCGGCTTCCGCCTTGATGGAGTTTGATTTGATATTGGTACTCGTGCCCGTATTCGTAGGGAGGCCGCCTTTTTTCCCACCGAGAAGTCTCATAAATTTGGTTTGTCGAGCAGAGCCGCCTTCAAGTCCACCAACATTCCACTGCTCGGCTGCATCGGCGGGCTTGCTGACATTTTTGGAATCGTTTGGCTTTGGCTTGGAAGTCTTCTTCTTCTTCTTTTTGGCAACCTCTTTATTCGAGTCGGATTCGGATTCGGATGAGGACGAGGATGAAGATTCGGATGAAGATTCGGATTCAGACTCAGAACCAGATTCCGAACTAGAATCAGAGCCAGATCCAGATCCAGAGTCAGAAGAATCAGAGCTAGACCCAGATTCAGAAGAGGACGAGGAATCTGATGAAGATCCAGATTCAGATTTGGAATCGTTTGGCTTTGGCTTGGAAGTCTTCTTCTTCTTCTTTTTGGCAACCTCTTTATTCGAGTCGGATTCGGATTCGGATGAGGACGAGGATGAAGATTCGGATGAAGATTTGGATTCAGACTCAGAACCAGATCCCGAACTAGAATCAGAGCCAGATCCAGATCCAGAGTCAGAAGAATCAGAGCTAGACCCAGATTCAGAAGAGGACGAGGAATCTGATGAAGATCCAGACCCAGATGCGGATGTGGATTCAGATTCGCTGCTCGTGTCGTCAGAGCTTTCCTCGATTGCGGCAGCTTTCTTGCTCTTCTTTGCTTCCGGCTCACCGCCTTCCTTGATATCACGGCGGCGCTTCATCGTTTCTTTGACGACGGCGAGACACTTACAGCCACTGTCGGTACAGGTTCGAAAGCTGTCACAGTGTGCAGGCCCCGAGAGTCGGCGACGACAAATTCGACCCGATAAAAGCTAGGAAAGCAAGACATCGTGGGCCACATAATCGGCACGTGACCCAAAAACCAACACGCAGCAACTCCACATTTGAATCGTCCGCGACGATGTCACCGGCTTTCAATGAAATGATGAAGCGCCGGCTCGACTCGAACAATGTGGTGAGCCGGAAGCAAAGAAGAACAGAAAGGCTGCCACAAGCGAGAGTAGCTCGGCATCTTGGCCACTCCAGTAGCGACCCCGAATCTGGATCTGAAACCGAGCTGTCGCAGCACAAGAATTGGATAAATCGAAATCCTGTCGCATCGAATCGATAATCAGAAAGATGAGGAAAAGCGGTACACACTGGCAATTACGCGCTTCGATCGCCAACGGTCGTTGTCCTACACTTCTTCCGACCGATTACGCGATCATGATCGCTTGACTGTTCTTCGCACTTGTTTCGCTCCTCGACGCCTTTGTCTCTTTGCGTTGAGTGAAAGCGCGCCGTCTTGCCATGGCATGGTCACGTGTCTGCATTACTCGGCAGGAGGCATGTGGCATGATGCCGATGGCAGCTGCAGCTGAGGAAGACACTCGTTCCACGGATCTGTAATAAAAGTGAAACGAGGCCTGCATCGGTACCATCTATTGTCGCTTGTAAAACAAGAGGAGCTAGATTGCGGAGTATATACATGGATGAGACCTATGTATTCTTATGAGAAGAAATTACAAAATATGTCATAGTCTGACCATGAAATCAGAAAAGAGAGAAACAAAGGACGAGGAGAGGAGGAGAAAGAAAGACAACAAAAAAAGCGAAGACGGAGAAAGGGGGATGGTGGGAGGCCAGAGGACAGAAATGAGCGACAAGATGTCACTCGTGCACCGAGGCGGTTCTTGCGCCTCAGTTACACAGCTTTGAGCTCTCCCATTTTCCCTCGCACATGGCTGTCCGTCCGTCTTCGGACTTTTTGTACATGTCCGTGGGTCTAACCCGGTAGGTTTCCAACAATGCGCAATGCATATTGACCAGCTAGATCAGGCGTCACGTGTTTTTGCTGACCAGCTTCCTTCCATCCATCATCTCCCCCCTTCCCCCCTTTCTTTTCTCTTCTTCATCTGCCTTGTTCTGTTCTTCTGAGTGTGTTGAGATTGGGGCATCGAGTCTGGGCCGGACTATCTTATCTAGGCGAACATGCGAGACAGGGCCTCGAACAGTAGACCGCCGAAGATGATGAAGCCGAGAACACCTGCGACGATTGTTAGACTGTGCCAAATGGGTTGAAACAATACAGGATGCCTGTAAGAGAGAACACTGGTGCGCATCGAGCATCGCGGGTCAAGAGCCCATCGATCGGATACCCCTGCGGTTTATGTAGACCGGCGACGGACTAACACACGAAGGTGTAAAGCAAAGGTGAGGGCTGAAAACTCACCGATCCAGATAGGAGAAATCGGCGACTTGTGCGTCTCCTTGACTCGCTTCTTGATCTGTTCCTCTGCCTTGCCCATGCGGGACTCCTGCTCCTTGGCGAACTTTGCGTTCCGTCGGCGCTGCTCGAGTGTTTGGGCCTGCGAGGGACAAGTCCAGAGGTCAATTCACAAGCCCCGAAGACATGTATTTGGGGTCAAATAGGCGCTATGAGAAGTTGATGAGGAAAGCATACCATTGCGGCTGTGGTGGTCGGAGACTTGGGTCGTAGCTTAAAGAAGGAGCGAATATCGGAGACTCGAGGTCCGCGATCTGGCGTCTCTGGTCAACAGAGGATTGTGTTTCCGGTATGCAGGGGATAAAAATAGGAAAAGGATGAACGGATCGGAAAATTGAGGAAATGAAAGGGTTCAGCGTCGGGATATGGCTAGAACTTGACAAAAGGAACGGTGTGGTGGTGCAGATGTGTTAGAGGAGCTTCATGTGAACCCGTGTCCTTCGTTGGAGGGAACCTTGCAGGGAGTCGGGACGCTACGCCATGGACATGTACCTGGTCAGTGGTGCCGTCAATTCTTGTGCCAGCCTCCAGAGTCCAGGGTCAGGTACACGCGCCACGATGAGCATGTGGCTTCTCTGCACGTTAACCGCGCCCTTAAGATTCACTCAATAGTGGAGACGCGCTTTGCACCGCCACAGGGGAAAAGATTCCGCGCGTCGCCAAAACGACCCCAGCGGACTTCTAAGTTTTGGCGCATGATTTCCGGGGATAGCAGCTAGTCCGGGGGAGCAGAAAGCAGCTCGCTCTGTCGCAATACAGAACCAGCACACGAGCAGGACAAGAGATATACCTGACATTCAAGAATGCACAGGCTAGCTCGGTCCGTCGCCAGGGTGGCATTGCGCCCAACACAGCGTCCCGGGCTGCGATCGTCAACGGTGTCCTACGCGACGTCATCGAAGAAGTCTGGACCTACTGTATGTACCCTTTCTTAATCCCCTTTGCGCCCAGCCGTTCAACGCCTTCTAATGCCGAGAATTTCCATTGCCATTGATTGCCGTTCCTGTTTCTTGAATCGAAAGAAGAAAAGAAGAACGGTGTAAGCTGACACGTTGGGCGTTGGCAAACCTCTCCAAAAAAACAGGCCAACTTCTACAAAACCTTTACTCGACCAGTGGCAAAAGTACTCGCTGTCGCCGTCTTCACATACCAATGCTTATACGTCGGCTGGATGAAGCTCGATGCGATTGAGCATCAAGAAAAGACAGACGGTACGAGGCTGTGACTTTCGAAGCTCCATCCTGCCCCCCATCACCCTCAGCATCGAAGAGATCAAGATTCACACAAAAACGACGAACCTTATCGGAGATATCGAGGGGGACATGAATATCGTTAAAGGAGCTGATAGGCGCTAACATCCGTGCATAGCCGAGATAGCTGAGTTGGAGGCCCAGGTTGCCGCATTGGAGAAGGCGCGCGAGATGGAGGGAGAGAAGAAGAAGGACACGGAGAAGCAGAAGCCACGGTGAAAAGGGAGGGTTTTTTGGTTGGGAATAAAGTCGGGCGCGAAGCATGATTTGATACCCGTGCCGGTGGAGGAAAGAAAATGGTAGTGCTTTTCTTGAGTTGATACTGCAGACGTTAACGTCGAGGCATTTACAACTTCAAAGGCTGCTCGGGGTCGGTGTCATCACCACAAAAAGACAGCAGACAGCGGCATCATGCGGTGTTGAAGCTCCGTACAGACTTCCATCACCATGGAGCGCTCGACATACGCAAACGATGGCCGATATGATCTCCATGTACCTACACAGCTATACCTACTCGTCCTTGACAGAAACCACCCCCTCGAGCCGAATGTCGCGACTACTCGCCCCTACAAACACGGTGTACTCACCCTTTTGCAACACCCACCTCTGCCGCCCGACATGCCACTCGCTCAAATCTCTCCTCGTCAGCTCAAACCGTACCACGGCATCCTGCCCCGGCGCAAGGCTGACCTTGTCAAACCCGCGGAGCTGCTTAGGCGGCGCCCCCGGAATCCCCACGTACAACTGCGCGATTTCATCACCGGCCACGGGGCCCGAGTTGCTCACTTTGGCCTGCACTGTGG
Source organism: Claviceps arundinis (assembly GCA_018360175.1). NCBI lineage: Eukaryota > Fungi > Ascomycota > Sordariomycetes > Hypocreales > Clavicipitaceae > Claviceps > Claviceps arundinis. Next base: position 3,575 of record SRPS01000080.1, on the reverse strand, counting down.
CCACCACATCCCACAGATCCGTCCCTTTACACGACGACGACGACGACGACGACGACGACGACGACAGCGACGATTTTGACTCGCAAGGGCTCCGAACCGCCGTGAGCTCCACGATCAAGTCTCTGTACGAAAACGTCGTGTAACTGAGGCCGAAGCCAAACTCGTATCGGGGCGTCATGTTCCTGGCATCAAAGGCTCGGTAGTCAAGATACACGCCCTCCGCGTAATCGCACTGAGGATTTGTCGTGTTCCCCCGCCCACGTCCACAGGGTGCGTACACAGGATAATCGGATTCATTCCTGGCAAGCGTGTAGGGCAGCTTGCCCGAGAAGTTGGCATCGCCCCAGAGGAGGCTTACGAGGGCGGCTCCGCTGTCCTGGCCGGGCAGATGGGCGAGAACCACGGCCGTGACGTTGGGGTGCTCAATCCAAGAGTCTACGAGGCGAATGCCCGCGGCGTGAATCACGACCACCGTATTAGCGCACTTGGCTGCGACATTGAGGACGAGCGCGTCGCTGAAGTCGTCGTGAAGGCCTTGACGGTCCCAGCCCTCGGTGGCCATGGCGTTGATGAAGACGAGGCAGGCTTGCGAGGCTGCATTAACGTCGGGATCTGGCGAGCTCAGGTCCCAGTTGACCCATGTGTTGTCCTTTTGCGCCCTTTGCTGAATGGCGCTCAGGGGCTAGGAAGCAGAGCCACGTTAGCATGTACGCTGGAAATGGGGATACGATTAGGGAACATATATGGGCAAGAAAAAGTGGCCATCATAATCGAACACCTCTTGAAAGAAAAGGGAGAGAAATAGCCCACATCGCTTATGTACGCCGGGGCATTAGTTCCAGCTCGTCCTCCCGCAACAATGGTCCCCCCTCGAGCAGCCTGATCGAAACGATACTCTCTACCCAGGACAGCCTGCCCCATCTCCTTGGAGGACATGTAGCCCAACTCAAACAACTTGTCAGTATTTTTGGTCGCTGGCACGGTGGCATCGTATCCAAATACCGACACCATGCGAAGTTTCTTCAGCGGCAGCGCCTGTCGTTCGTTCTTGACAAGCACGTGGCCTGCGCGAGCACCCTCCATGAGGATGGGCTTAGATCGCACGTCCCGCGCGTCGATGGGTTCGTGCGGTTGCGTCAAGTTCTTTATGCCGATTCCGGGTGGAGGGAAGTCCTTGTCCTGTCCGACGAGATACCATGCTGCGAGAATTCTGCGGTCGTGATATTTTAGTTTGCTTCTTTTCTCTCGTGCATTATGTTTGTTCGCCAAAGCAGGGAAACAGCACTTTTTCTTCTCCAGCTCACTGTCTCAACCCCAAATCTCTACTTCTTCTATGGCAGGTCAAAAAGAGAGAGGAGAGACATGTCTAGTTGTGTAGAGGTGAAACCGGGATGAAGGGCAAAGACAATGAAAAAGAAAAAGGGAATGCGTCAGGAAAAAGGATAGCGGCATACCTTGTTGCCATATCAGTCACTCTATTCTCCTCCACCGTGCCATTCCGTACCGCCTCCGTCAAATTCTCACCCCACGAGCCTCCCCCCGGCATGAGCATGTCGAGTCCCGCGTTCGCACTCCGCAGCGTGTGCTGGGCATTCCAGTCCAGCATCACGAAGCCCTCAAATCCGAGCTCCCCCTTTAATACGCCGTTGAGGAGCTTGCTGTTGTCGCACGCATACGTGTTGTTGACGCGGTTGTAGGAGCACATGACGGAGGCGGCCCCGGCGCGGACGCCATCCATGAATGGCCATAGGTAGTACTCGTGGAGAGTCTTATCGTCGATATTGGAGGATGCGGCCTCGATGCCGAAGTAGGGACGGCGGTATGTCTCTTGTTCGTTTGCGATGAAGTGCTAGGTGTGACGTCAATAGACTGACTTATCTCCTTTATTCTGTCGCTTTTACACCTTTAACCGAAAAGGAGTACATGAATCGTGGTCGTGAATTCTTTTCAGAATTTCGGTTCTTGATGAGACCGTGTACTTCGATTTTGACGAGGCACTGCACTAGGCTCAAGGTTTGGATTGTACTGGTTATATAGGGACAAGTATACCTTGAGATTCGCCATGACACCCGCAGTTTGCATTCCCACAATGGTCTTTGCATTCAACTGCCCCGACAAATAGGGGTCTACTGAGAAACCTTCCCAGTTTCTGCCGCCAAGCGGAGTGCGCCCAAGGGGGCCGGCATTGGGGCCGAGTGCGATATTCACTAGATATTGTCAATTGCACCTCTCTTCTCTTCTCTCGCCCCGTCTCTCCTTCTATCTTTCACTTCCTAATGGCGGAACCCTTGTCTCTTCCGTCACAGACATACCGGCCTGGCCCACTAAGAAGAAGAAGAAAGGATGACGATGATGAAAAAAAAAAGGACAGGAAAAACCTACCCCCTTTGGCACGAAACTCTCTAGCCATCCAAAGCCCTCTCTCATACGTCAAATTTTGATCCCACGACGCCCCAACGTGCAAGCCTGATGGCCACGCGCTGACCATGTCCGTTGCCCTCACGCCATTCCCCGCGTCCATGAGGCACAAGCCCTGCCAACCCAGACGCGGCACTGAGCCCGTATTGCCAGCGCACGTGTTATCCTCGTCGGGAAAGCCACGCGTGATGTTGACCTTTTCTTCGAGCGTCATCTGCGCGACCAGGGCGCGGGCTCGGGCGTAGGGTATTGCCCAGGGGCCAGTGCCACGTCCTTGAGCTGGGAGGCGTTAGTCTGGGTATAACGTATCATTTGAGGGAACGGAGTTGTATCGGGCGAGATAATACACGAATGGAGTGACTGCCAAGAAGAATAGCTATAACGGGAGAATAGATAGGAGTGTTTACGATGTTCATATTCGATACAGAAGAAGAGTAAGTTATACTCGATTGGCATCGCCCAGCCCGATAACAATAGACTTGTGTATAAAAGAGAGACTTATGCTCGCAAGAAAAGGCATAGCAAATGCAAAAGAATTCACCTCAAAGATGCCCTTTCAAACCACAGACGGCAAAAACTACGCGACCCCTTGAAAACTTTCTCAAGCAACTTGATAAAAAATGTCACATACGAGTAGGATATACCTCTGGCGAAACCGCCCCCGCGCCAGCATCAACATCATCCCCAACGGCCAGCACTCCCCACGGCAACACCGCCAGGCCGAAGCCCAGAAGTACCCTCGCACGCATGCCGACTCCAGGACGACACACCCTTCTTGCTCTTGATCTTGCTCGGCCCCAAGATATGAAGCAAAATGGGGTCTGTAAGTCTCAGATAAAAAGAAACCGATACGGAACAAAAAATCAGATGTGTAGAATAGACAACTCAAAGATGAGTTGCAGGCCTGTATTATGTCGATGCTGCACGAAGGCGTTGTAACTTGTGTCATTCGTGGCGACGGCTTCACGAGGAAACAATGGCTTTTTAAACCCGGTGGATTGGGCGGGGATGCGGCGATATGACGGTTATTGCCGTCGTTGGTTGGCACTCGGCTGAGCTACCTAGGTACCTTCGCGCGTGACCCCCCTTCTGTACAAGATTGTAGAACGCACGCCCAAGCTTGAGCATGTTTGACAAGCTCAGGGACGCACGCATAA